>PVIY010005966.1:62461-90764 GCA_004026745.1 Myrmecophaga tridactyla | reverse complement strand
ATAGCTAGATGCCTCTCAGACTTTGAGAGCTATTGGAGTTTTCCTGGCTGGTTTTCAGACTTGTGTGGGACTCTTGACCCCCATTTTCCTCCCAATTTCTCCCTTCAAGAATGAGAATATTTATCATATAATGGAAGCAGATAATTTCCTATTTAGAAAGGAACTTTTACAGATCCACAGAATGGAATTTTGCCCCAGGAAGAACCATATCCTTAACTACTTTTGATGAGACTTTGTATGTAACACTTTTACTGAAATGACATATGGCTTTTAGGGTATTATGAACAATGAATGTATTTTGTTTATGGGAATAACATGTCTTTTTGGGGTCCAGAGGGTGGACTGTAGGGGACTGAATTGTGTTCCTTAATTTGGTGTGTTCTTGGCCTTGGTCTGCATTTTGGTGAGTGTGGACCCATTGTAAATTAGATCTCTTCAAGATCTTCTTTCAGTCAAGGTGTAGCCCAACTGAATCAGGTTGCATTTTAATATGGATTACTGCATTCTTTTTATAAGTAGAAAAAAATTCAGATGGAGGGATAAGCCATGGGGAGCAGCCAGAAGCTGAAGTTCAACAGGAACTGGAAGAGAAAGGAGAAGATGCTACCATGAGCATAGCCATGTGATGGAAAAGCCAAGGAACCTTAAAGATTACTGGCCAGTCAGAATACAGTAACCCTGGGAGGAAACAAGATTTCTCACCTCTGAAACTGTGGGCCAATAAAATCCTGTTGTTAAAACAACCCATTGTTTGGTATTTGTTTTAGCAATCTGGAAATGGAAACAATACACAAAGAATGAGCCCTAATGTAAATTATGGTCTTTAGATACTAATAATGGTTCACCAGGTATAGTAATGTGTCACACTAATACTGTATGTCAGTGATAGGGGGAACTGTATGTGGTGCAGAGGAGGTATATGGGAAGTATCTATACTTTATCTGCAATTTTTATACAAACCTGAAACTGCCCTAAAAATAAAGTTAATTATTAAAAAAAAAGTCTTCAATTATTCTGATATATTTGCTGCTCCTCTTTGTATATGGATTTTGCTTTTCCAACCCATTGATGTTATCCTTGATCATATGATTTAGATTTCCCAGTAAAATATGAGTGCTACTTTTGAACTGAAGTTTTAAGAGCCATTAAGCACTTCAATCATGTTTCATTTCTTTCAGCCTTGAGACTAGCAATGTCTCAGTTAGGGGTCTTCCAGCAGCCTAGGTCCTGGAACCAAAAACAGACTCACATCCAACATATAGCATACACATAGTGTTTAAGTTTCCTAGTCTGCTCCAGCAATATCATGAAGTGGGTTGGCTTAAACAATGGAAATTTATTAGCTTACAGTTTTGACGTCAGGAAAATGTCCAAATCAAGGCATAATCAAGGTGATGCTTTCTTCCTGAAGACTGGCTGCTAGTGGTCCTTTGCTCCTCTGGTTCATGATAAGGCACATGTCAGTGCCTTCTGGTGTATCCCTTCTCTTTTGGGTTTTATTGCTTTCAGCTTCTTGCTTCCATTACTTTCTCCCTCACTCTCTCTGTAGTCATTCCACTTATAAGGGGCTCTGTAATAGGGTTAAGACCCATCCTGAATGAGGTGGTCATGTAAGCTGAAGTACCTCATCAAAAGTTCCTACTTACAGTGGATTTATATCCATAGGGATGGTTTATATTTAAAAACACATTTTTCTGGGGTACATACAGCTTCAAATCATCATGCATAGCATATCATGACACAGAGAATGAATGACAAATAGATTTCTGTTGTTTTAATCCACTATTATTTTGATTGATACAATTAATTTTCCAAGAATAAGAGAAGAAGCAAAATAATTGACTTGCAGTGCTATCAAACTTCAATGCTTAGAAAACAGAAGAAAACTCCAGGGCTAACTAGAGTCATGAGCTCTAGAAGCAAGGCAAATAGAAGAAAATTGAAGAGAAGGCAAATACAAATGCAAAGATTGGTATCATTGTTAACGTTAGCAGCAAAACTACTGCGGCAACTGGAGGAAATTAGAAAGATTAGATGGATAATAAACCCAAATATTACCCCACTGTGGAAAAATAGATTATACCAATTTATTGAGTGTCAACTTTGTGCCAAGTATTTTTTATGTATTATTTTCTTTCATTCTCTTAATGAGAATGAAACAAGCTTCAAATAGATAGTATTATTTTTCATTTATACATGATGAAACAGGTTTTAAAATGTTCATTCATTTATTCTTTTCTTTGTTCTTTTGTTTACTTATCCACTCATTCATAATTCATTTAACAAATATTTTAAGCCTATGTTTTCTACACTCCATTCTTTCATAGGCAGAATTATATAAGGCTCCCACATACTCCCCCACCCCAATGTACATGCCCTATATAGTCCCAAGAAATGTGGATGTGATGGATTTAACTCCTGGGATTCATTTATATTATATGACAAAACTGACATTAAGATAGGGAGATTGGATTGTATAATGATATAACTTTCACAATGTGACTGTGTGATTGTGAAAACCTTGTGTCTGATGCTCCTTTTATCTACCTTGTCAACAGATGAGTAGAACATGCGGAATAAAAATAAATAATAGGGGGAACAAATGTTAAAATAAATTTAGTTTGAAATGCTAAAACAAAAAAAAGATAGGGAGATTGTTCAGGTGGGCATGACCTAATCAGATAGCCCTTTCTTTGGCTAGTATCTGAAGGAGAGGCCAGAGAAACTTGAAGCATGAAAGAGATTGCAGGTAAAAGAAGGTTTGATTGCCCATTCCTGAGATGGAGGGGGCCACATAGCAAGTATCTGAGAGCAGCTTCTAGGAGAAGGGAGAGGTCCCCATTCACAGCTAGCAAGACAAATGTAAGGACATTAATTCTGCCAACAATCTGATGAATTTTGAACCCAATCTTTCTCCAGTTCTGTCTCCAGATGAGGAAGCAACTGGCCAACACCTTGATTTGTGCCTTATGACATCCTGAGCAAAGGACCTAGCTAATATGTGCCAGACTTCTGATGCATGGAACTATAAGCTTATAAAAGGGTGTTTTTCTAAAAGCCACAATGTATGCAGGAATTTGTTATATGGCAATAGAAAGACTAATGCACTCTTTCTAGGCTGATATCTTCAAGTCACTAATAAAGTCCAATTCATGTTCAGAATTATTTGGTTGAGAAGGCAGAGGAAGTATGAAAATACAGTTTAGAAATATATTCAGTCAATAAAGAATAAAGCATAAAAAAGAGGAAATTAAGAAAAAAAATGTTGAGAGAGCATTATACTGTAGGTCTTTTAGCTTACTTCTAAACCCTAAAGCTTATAATTATATTTTATGATTCTGTGACCTCTCAAGTCCCTTATTTTACAAAGTTATTTTATTAACATCCCACAATATACTAATGCGTTTTTTGTTGATATGGGTGAACATTTATGGCAGTTGTGCTCCAACCAATAGTCTATGACTTTGAACATGAAATATTTTCCAGTGTCAAGAGTCAGTTAATTTAGAGATTTCCACTTTGGGAAACTTGTCATGCCTATACAACTCTCTGTAGCAGTTGGGCAACCTTCTTAATTCTTTCCCAGTCTCTGGAGACTCTAAATTCTATTCAAAAGCTTTTCTCATGAAAACAGTGTGAGCAAATACATAGTGGCACCTTCACCACTATAGTCTTTTATTGTAACACATGTAATTGCTACAATGTATATAACCTTGACTTCTCCTCACTTATGTTTTTCTCTGCTCTTATTTATGTAGCATAGGTTCATTGACTTTTTGAGCTTGGTTTGACATGTCTTCATAATTTTGGTGCAAGATCCTTTTATATTCAATCTTAGTATTCTTCTGTCAGAAAAGCTTCCTGAACATTTTTACTATTTGTCTATTTATAAAAATGCACCTATAATAAAATAAATGGAAAATAAATTACCTTTATTTTAAGTGAATTCTTTCCCTTATTTTAAGAGAATTCTAAGATGCATTCTAAGTATTTCTTGGTATTATCAGAGGGGTATGGATGCTGTGTAAGAGGGTTTAAACAACGTGGCCTCTGAAGTCTACTAAGTCTACAAATAGAAAATTAAGACACAAAAACAGCAAACTAGTCATCCAACTATAATGCAATGAAATGAAATCTTATATTGAGAAATTATTCTAAGCTTATCAAGTAATAAGCTTCTTCTAGAGTCTCCCTTGAATTCTCTTTCATTATCTATAATTTATGATACAATCTTATGTCAAGACACCAAAAATAAAATTATTAAGATATCAAAATATCTGCTTGTGACCAGGTCTTGAACCAAGCACATAGAGAATGGCTTTCCCTTGGGAATTCACTAAGACAACAACATCGACAGTAATTTATATCAATGATAAACAGAGAATAGATCAAACAAGGTTATGATTGATTTAAATAAGGTAAAAAGTAAAAAAAAAAAGTCCAGTATCTTAAGTGGATGACAAGGTTAAATGGATCATTGATCACAAAATTGTCATAAGAATTTTTTTCTGTGATCACTTTCATTGTCTCATATTGAGATTGATATAGATGGATGGCTTGATCTCTGCCAGCTATCAGTAAAGCTGCCTAGAACTTGGAGAACAACTATGTTTCATATCATGGGCCAATTCCAACCCCTTGGCAATCACTGCCCAGAAATTTGTAGAGAGGATTCTGAGGCAGTGTGTCCTGTGCCATTTAAAGGTGAAGGGAAGATGATGATGGTGTGATGTCTTGTGTATCACATATCTGAAAAATGCGATTTTAAGACTATTTGATAGAATACTTGTCTTCACTTCCAGGATTTGCCCAGAAAGTCTGAAAAACTTACATATGAGAAGGCATAGATTTATAGATACAGAGTCAGACCTTCTTGTAGGTTGCAGGTAGTGAGTAGGTGTGAGGACATTTTGGCCTCTCTCAATTCTTGCTGCAAAAGAGGTTACTAAAATTGCCTACTTGTGAATCTGTTCTTTTTGATAGTCCTTCATATCACTAAAAGTTTTTATGTAACATCTGTGAAACTCACTACCTGGCCATTTTAGAAGAAAATTGTGAATAGAAAAATATTACCAGTATTATCATTACTGATGGAAAAAAGATAATAAATTCAGATGAATAAAGGGGTAAGTCCATTTTTTAGTCTAGGATAAAGATAACTTTTTTATTGGAATAAGAAAGGCCAAATGGCAATCCCTCAGATTTAAAAAGTGTTTCTCCATTAGCCTTGCAGTGATCCCAGGCCCAATTTCTGAGAAAGCCTTAATCTTTTTGCTTACAATATATGCCAATTTAAATATGGTCTGTCCCAGCTGAAACCCAGCTGGAGAAGAGGCCATCAATTAACTCCTCATCTCACTTCACCTGCCATGCTGCTTAGCCCTGGCTGGGAAGTTGCTGCTTAGAAAATGCTGCTGGGAAGGGCAACCAAAAGGTTTTTTTTAGCATTTCCACTTATAGGAAGAATCTCCGGCTAGATTGTATTCTCCTTGAGAACTGGAGAAATGTTTTATCTCCATGGCTGAGGGAAAATAAAAGAAATTATTCCTCTTTATACTGTTGCCTTTGCAAGGATTATTTGGCTTTGACATACATGGGTCCCTCTCATCCATCCTTCTGTCCTTTCATTCAACTATCACAATAAGCAACAAACATTTTATTGAGCATCTAATATTATCAGTCATTGAGAGATAAATAAATTTATGGTTTTGTCCTCAAGATCACACTTTAGAGTAGGAGAATTATAATGTAATTATTAGGTGCTAGGATGGAGATATTTGCAAGGTTCACCGTGGATAGAAATGAGGGGAATGCTACTTTACTCATCAAGGAGATCATGCACACAGAATTAACATGAATTGAGCACAATGAGTTTGTCCGGCAGACAAGGTGGAAGGGGTTCCCTGTTATGATGATCATTCTGTGCAAAGGCACGGAGGCATGAGACAGCATGGCTTATGGTAGGATGTTGCAAGATCTCAGATTTCCTAAAAGTATCTCACAACAGCATTGCTCTCCTTCAATTTCGGTTTTCTGTAGATAGGTCAGTCATGCAATTAGCATCTACCGAGGGTTCAGAGAAAAAAGTTTTGAATAATAAAAAAACAAAATGTCAATGCTTTTGTAAAAAATGTCACTTTGGAGCAAGCTTTTCTTGTAAATTAGAAGGTAAAGTACAGGGAACGCATGGCTGACTTCATAAAGGTCACTACAATTGAATGATGATTTCTCACTGATGGGAAGCACCTTTTCTTGAAGTCAAGTAAGTGAGAGCAGGAGTGAGTCTCTTCCTGAGCTCTGGCACAGTCATAAGACTGAAGGATGTGGTCTCTGTTTTGTGGTCTTTATAAATCTGTTTTGTTCACTGATCTGATTAATTGAATGCCAGAGAGCTGCTTGTAAGCACATCCATCTCTCCCCAGACTCCACAAGGATGCTTCCTTGGCAGCTGGAAAGTCAGGGGCATACCTGCAGTGACATTTGCATCAAAAGCAACAATAACATGCAGCTTGGAACCTGCCAGGCACAGTTAGCAAGCATCAAAGGAAAAGCACTTCTCCATTCAGCAGTTTGTAGCCTGAGGCTCACTGGGCAAACTGGGAATGTTCTCTCTTGGATAGATTAGGATGATAGCCAGTAAATAGATGAAAATTTTTGGATATCTTTTCTACTTGAGAGAACAACAAAATAAAATGTGATGGGTGTCTCAGTGGTAGAATGCTCACCTTCCATGTGGGAGACCAAGGTTCGATTCCTGTACTAGGCACCACCCCTCCAATAAACTAAAATAAAACATGAGTTAGTGGTGATCTTTCCTTCATGATCAATCCCCATGATCTCTTCTGAACTCATTTTATTTCTTGTCTCTGTCGCTTTTTTGGCTGCTTACTCCTATGCTGCTTTGTCATTTTTTTTACATTATGCTAGATTTATTTTACATTATTAAATATTTATATTATTACTATTTACAATATTTATCAATACTAAATTATTCATAGATTATTCACATAGCCTTTCTCATTTTTTCCCCAAGAAAATCATAAATTTTGGGGATCAAGGACTATTGTTCCACATATTCCTAAATCTTTTATATGGACCAGAAAAAGATCAATGCCAGAAACATCTCATGACCTTAGGTAGCAGTGCTGGTATGAAACTGCTATGTACCCCAGAAAAAACATGTTCTTCTAATCCAATCTTGTGGGTACAGGCCTTTTGTGGGTTGCACCTTTTAATTAGGTTGTTCCATGGAGATGTGACCCACCCATTTGTGGGTGGGACATTTTGACTAGGTTATTTCCATGGAGATGCAATCCACCCAATTGTGGGTGAGACTTTTTGATTAGATGGAGATGTGACCTGCCTATTCAAGGTAGGTCTTAATAAACTTACTGGAGTCCCTTAAAAGAGCTGATACTGAGAGCCAAGAGAGTTTAGGTGCTTGAAGACAGACAGAAAAAGCTCAGAGAGGAGGCCACTGGAACCAGAAGCTGAAAGCAATGAAACCAAGGAGCAAAGGGCCAGCAGACATCACCATGTGCCTCCCCATATAACAGAAAGCCCAGATGTGCTCAGCCTTTCTTAAACAAAGTTATCCTCTTATTGATGCCTTAATTTGGACATTTTTATGGCCTTAGAACTGTGACTTTGTAACCTAATACATTCTCTTTGTAAAAGCCAATCCATCTCTGGTATATTGTGTTCCAGCAGCAATAGCAAACCAAAAAGGTTGCTCAGGAACCACTCTCTAGATATGGATCAAGTGAATTTCGGACCACACTGGAATAGTGTGATGGTGAGGTTCTGGTGTCAACTTGGCCAAATGATTATGCCTAGTTGTATAGTAGGCCATGCTTGCCTGACCATTGCTGCAAGGATATTTGATAGTAGACTGATCAAATCAGCAGTCAGTTGATTGCATCTGTGACTGATTATATCTGTGCTCAACTAAAGTGTGTCTCCCTCAACACGATAATATAAAGTTCATCCAGACCCTTCACTGGAGCCACCAGCTTCACAGCCTGCCCTACAGATTCTGGACACTTCCATTCCCATGGTGACATGAGATACCTTTATAAATCTCATATTTATAGATCCTTATTGGTTCTGTTTTTTAGAGAACTCTATCATAAATTTTACAGAATTCCATTGGGTCCTCATACATCCTTTGTCCTATTTTGGCTTCTTCTGGATAATTTTGGAATATTCCGAATAAATATTTGTTGAACAACAAATAAATGAAAGAGTGAGACCCATCTGGCAGTCTTGCTGTGGCTCAAAAAATATAGAATTATTTGGATAAATGAGGTGAGAAAAATCTTTGGGGAAACTTTATTAGCTCAAAAGGCTCAAAAAGGACAAAGGGTAATTTCTCCAACCTCTTATCTAATGCACAAGATGTTGTAACTTAAACTTTCCTCATGATAATGCCTTGTTATAATTCTATAAAACCTAGGAGAGCATTCTGACCTGACTCCTTCACCCTCCCCCTTATGTATCACCCATTTCTTTACTGAAAGTAGTGTATTTCCCCAATTTTTTTTCTCTTTTCCAGTACTGCATTTCAAGAACATTTTACTCCAGCTTTATTGTCTGCTTTTCTCTTTTTTATCCTAAATGTTACAGTTACTTATAAATTCTACTTACAGCATCCAAGAGCTCATTATAAAGTAGACATAATATTAACACTGCCAAGATTGCATCTTTCTTTGAAGTTTTAGAACATTCATGAACCTCTTGATATACTTTAGAATAATTTATGAATATAAATTACGTGTCTTAGGAAGAAAATAGTGCTTTGAGCTTTGTAATTATTTGATCACTGTACAGATGGATAGTTACTATGTCAGTTTACTGAAAAAGGAAGATTTATTCTCCTAATATCAATTGAATAGATGATATAAACATAAAAATAAAAGTTAACATTTACTGAGTACTTGCATCTTCTAATTGTTTTACATGTTTTACATTTACGCCTCCTCACAAAATACCCTTGGAGGTAAGCACTATTTTTATAGCACTATACTATAACCAAGTACTATTTTTATTATTATATAGACAATGATTGAGTTATAGGGAAGTTGAGTAATTTCAAGTTCTCATAGTATATAGTGGAGTCAAGATTCAAATCTAGGCATTTTGACTTAGGAACTCATGCTCTGAGTTCGGGTTTTAGGAGCTGTTTTCTTCAGCTTACAAAAGCTGACTGTAAAATTTTCAGGAATTGTATGAGCAGTTGATATATTGGTAGTTTGAATTTGGTCATGGTGGGTATGGTAGGCTAGCCCCAAAGACGTCCACATCCTAATAGCTGGAAAATATGAAATATGTTACCGTACATGGCAAAAGTGACTTTGTAGATAGGATTATGATTATATCCAGGTGGGCTCAATCTAATCACACAAACCCTTAAAAATGCAGAACTTTTCCCACCTGAGGTCAGAGAAAGAGCTGACAACAGAAGCAGGGTCAGCAGATGGTAGTTTAAGAAGGATATTATGCTGTATTACTGGTTTTTACTAATAGGGAGCCATGTACAAGGATGGGACAGAGCCCTCTAGAGCTAATGGCAGCCCCCAGCTAACAGACAGTATGGAAATGGAGACATCAGATCTACAACTACATGCAAGTAAATTCTGCTGATAACCCAAATGAGCAGGGAAATAGATCCTCCCCTCAAGCCTTAAAAAGGAATGCAGTCCAGTTGACATATTGATTTTACGTGGTGAATCCAGTGTCAGACTTCTGACCTAACAGAACTCCAAAATAATGAATTTCTATTGTTTAAGTTGCTAAATTTGGGTAATTTTTAAGTTATACAGTGGGAGTATTTTATACCACAGAAATCAGCAAATGTATAAATTGGCTTTTATGTTTTTCCCTGAATTACCTGGATAGCTACTGGCACCTCATTGCATTTAACCATTGAATTTGTTAAGTTGAAAACAGACTCTGAAAACCAACGTGCGGAGTAAGTTTATTGAGCTCAGTGACAGGAATAGAAGCAGGACTAAAAGAAAGTTACTGTTCAAAGCAAAGTGGCAGGGAAACAGTTTATATACCTGCTTAGAATAAAGAAAGGGTATGGAGGAACAGGGAGGGGGAGGGAGGCAAGGAGGACATGAGCTCTGTGAGCTGTCTGGGGCAGGGCGTCTTTGGGGACCTTAAATCTGCAAAAGCTCTCCAGGCAGAATGTTTGTGTAGGAATGGGCCTATCTGGTGAAGATAAACAGACTTGCTGGTGTCAGCATGACTTTTTTATCACAGTTTCTCTTTTCCCTAGGAGGCAGGGTTCTTAATTAGCACCATAAGGGATCTTTGGCATGTCAGCCTGCCTCAGTTTCTTTTTGTTTCTTCTTTGTAGTTTCCTGAGCAAAATGAAGTGAAGTTATTTACCATTCCAACTTCACGAATTGAATAGATGAGGAAATAGAAGCAGGGAGAGATCAAATAATTTACCCAAAAGGCAGAATTGAAATCCAATTGTATTTGTAAAAATGGTTGTTGTAATCAATATATAATCATGTTTTTCATTTTTGCAATAACCAGGAAACTTAATTTCTTTCTTTACTCCTGTACAATGTATGTAGGCTAAATCTTCCCACAACACACCAGATCTTTCTATATCACTTCACTTTAGGCTCCCCTACTTTTCCTGAAGATACCTTAGCTAGTCCCTATCACTGTATCTCTGAGAACACAGAGGAGGATATGGTCAACATCCAAGAATATGTAGGTCATTTAAAGAAAATAGAGGATTAGTTAATTGTTATTCATCCACTCATTCAGTTATCCATTAAGTTTTGCATGCAAGCAATGATCCAAAGCTCCTTCAATTTAACAAATGCTCTGGTTCTACTTATACTCAAGTCTAGATATTTGGTTATCAGTGGAAAAAATGGACAGGGAAAAAAACCAACCACTACTATGCCCTCGTTGAGCTTACAATCTAATAGAACAATGCCAGCAAATTATCCCCAGTCACAGAATTTTAATTCCACATACCTGGGTGTTATCAGTTTGGAGTTCAGCTTTAGATGTTTCAGCCTTACATTGTCCTTCTCCTTTCTATTATTATCCTTATCCTTTTCTTTCTTCCTCTTCATATAAACTGCATCTCCTTTAGAAAGGAATCATTCACGTCCTGTTAAATAAAGAGATGGTTCAAATAAAGATCCTTTATTGAAAGGTACGTTTCAATCCCTGCTTTAAGAGCCATGATTAAAGATAAGGGAACAAAGGATGCAACTGTGGTGGGCACTCACGATAGAAATTTCCTTAACCCCAAGGAGGAGTCCCTAGCCAGGAGCAATACTCACAGAGAGACAAAACTCCTGCCAGAAGCTCAGCACAAGAGCAGGGAGCAAATGAGGAATTCAGCATGACATCTCATGCCTGATCTCCATCTGGTGCCTTCCACTGGCCAGCCCAAGCAGAATCAGCCTGAAGAAAGCCTGGGTGATGTGGGCTACTGGGGTCAACACCTGGTATGCAAAGAAGATCAAAAAATGGATCCATGTGGCAAATGGAGGACACAAAAAATAATTCAAATTAAATTACAAACTGGTGACCTATATTATTTATGTGTTAATATGAGAATATATCTTAAACTAAAGACATAAGCTTCAAATAGCAAAATGTAAGGTAATGGAAGAAATATTTTCGGCTGATGAGGGCTTCCTCTTGACCCTCAAATCACTAACAATCTGTCACTTGAGACCGACACTACCGCAGTCCTTGTGCTGCTAGAACTCACTGTCGTTCTCAGTCATTCACTAACTTCCAAGCCTGCTCAGTTTCCTGGTTTACCAAGTTAATATGTTTCAGAGGAAAAGCCCTAGAGCTCATGAAAATAATCAGATGTAGATGAGGGAGTTGGGTTATCTCAATCAGACTGCTTTTTATCCTATACTATCATTTATTAGTGTTTATTTGTAAAATGAAATTCTATGACTTAAAGAATGGATCTATGGAACATGTTGGGGGTGGGGATAGAAAGGAAGCCTACCCACTCTGAGGACATTATCCTTGCAAGATTTGCCATTGAGAAGTTATCCACTGAGATATTTGGATAAAACAAACAAAGCAAAACAGAACAAAAACCCAAGCTTTTACATGGTATATATATTCAACCAGCAGATGTCATGCAAAGTCCTGTGCATGTGCTTCTCTGCTTGTTGTCAAAGAGAACAGTGTATGAAATCCAAAGAAAAATCCTCATAGCCTTATAACACCAATAACCATTTCCATTGTTTTGACTGAGAACAAATATCAAATTTAATAATATTTATTTTTAATGCATTTAGGGGGAAAAAGATCAAGTGTGGTAGGGGGCACTTCTAGCATACCCTGATGCCTTTCCCTGGAACCATAAAATAAATCCTGTGCTCAGGACCAGTTGTCTGTTCTGGTCCTAGGGGATTATCTACACAGTCCCCTAGTAGATAAGAAGACTGCTGATGCATTCCTTCCTCTATTGTATCAAGTTTACGTTAATATTTGCTGGAAACTGTCTGATTCTGGTGGGCATGTTTTTTGATACCCAGCTTGCAGCCCAGTGGTGTATCTGTCTCTGGCTAGGAAGGAGTTGGGTACCTCCACTATGGAACACAAACACAAGAGAGGAGAGCTGTGCCGAGAACATCTTCCTGCTTCTGCCATGAATTGAAACTCTCTGGCTATGGGGAACCAACTCCCACTATTGAAGCAGACTTTACTCTGTCTCTTCTTTGTGAGTAAAACATAGTTCCACCCAGTGCTGTGTGAGGTGTGCTTCTGTTGGTGACACCAACACCTGTACTAGATGGGTTAACACCTCTTTAGATGTCTCTGCTTTTGACCAACAGTTTTGCATAATCAGCAGGATTGCCAAATAAAAAGCATGCCATGGCATGCTGGAGGTGCAAGGGTTGGTCAACTTACTCCTCCCAGGATGGTGCCAGCTGCCCAGAGAATGACCTCCCTGAAAGAGGGAGGTGCTGGTCTTCCTCTGGCCACATGAGGACAAGTGAGATATATCAGTCTCCCTGTTAGCAGGCATGGTTTGGTGCTGTAGATAAGGGCAGAGATGAAGGAGATTGGTTCCAGGAAGAGCAGGAAAGCTATAACCTGGCTTCTTGCTGCCTGCATGCTGCCCCCCCATTCACTGATCCGCATGTCTTAGGGGTCAAAAATATTTCCAGAGGAAAGTCTGAGGCCCCATGAAGGGAATTCCACCTGGTCCAGGCTGTTTATGGGCTCCAGGTTAGACTAGTTTTCACTCAATGCTGGAGTACTGATGGCGTTGCTGAAAACCAGACTGTTGAAATGAAGTCTTTCTCCAAGAGCAAAATATGGAAGTTAAAAGATAGACGTAGGTCAGGTAGTTTGGTTGGTGTATTTGTTCGATGAAGGGGTGCTACTGGCTCAACAGCCTAGTGCTGAGTGATGAAGTCTGGGAAAGTCAGCTATTGACCCTTTTGCTGCAATGTACTTTTGCCCCAAATAAACAGGACAACCTACAGGTTAGAGATACAGACAAATACATGCTACTTTTATTTGGGTTGCTGTGAACACAAAAAGCAACTAGGGAAAAACATAGGCGAGCCACTCACCTGTTGGGCATTGGGCCAGTGTGACTTTGGTTACTAAAGCAAGGGATGGAAAGAACAGAAATTGATGGGATACCTGCAGAACTCCACTGCTATTGGGCAGAAGGGAGACCTTCTATATTAGGGGAGCCATAAAGGAACAGAGAAATAGGACTCACAGGACTAAAATGATTTGGGCTCTTGCATAGCTATTCTCTGGGTCCCTAAATGCAATTGGGGGAAAAGGGAAGCATCAGTTGAAAGGACTTCTCTGCACCCAGAACAACACTGTGAGGAAGACAATCCAGACTATAAGTGCTATATGTCTAGTAGGGAGAATGACCTTCCCTCACTTATATGCAGATGTTACTCCCTTTTTAAAAATGTTGGGGGTGGAGCCAAGTTCTCTGGATCCCCTCCAGAATTCCATGGACCTTGCTCCCATCTGGGTCGAAGGGGAAGGGGGAATCAAGACATTCATGGGACTCCTAGATACAGGTGCTCAAGTAATCTCAGGACACTGCAGGGGTGATGGTAAACTGGTGTCATTGGAGGACTTTGGGGCAGACACCATGACCCATAGCAGGCGAGTGCTCATGCCCCTGTAGGTAGGACACCTCTGTGCACCAGTGATCATGGTTTCCATCACTGAGAGCATTATAGGTATTGACATTTGGTTGCCTGCCTCACAGACCACCATCGACACCTAAGGGGGTATGTCCTCTTATGGTGAGAAATTAGAGCCATCACCATGGGATGTGTCCACTCCCACCCACTCTCAGAGATGCTGGAGCCCATTTGGGTTGCTCAACAAAAGCAATACCATCTCCCAGGCTGATAATACAGGCATACCTCATTGGATTGCACCATGAAAATATTAGTGCTTTTTACACATTTAAGATTGGTGGCCACGCTGCATCAAGCAAGTTTATCAGTACCATTTTTCCAACAGCATGTGCTCATTTCCTGTCTCTGTGTCACATTTTGGAAATTCTTGCAATATTTCAAAGTTTCTTATTACTATTATATCTGATATGGTGATCTGTGAGCAGTGATCTTTCATGTTACTAATGTAATTGTTTTTGAAGCTCCACCAACCACACCCATATAAAACAGAACTTATGTGATAAATGTTGACTGTGTTCTGACTTCTTCACCAACTGGCCAGTTCCTGTCTCTCTCCTCTTCAGGCCTCCCTATTGTCTGAGACAAAATAATATTGAAATTAGGCCAATTAACCACCCTACAATGGCCTCTAAATGTTCAAGTGAAAAGAAGAGTCAATCCATGCATCATACATTGTGGTTGCCTCACGTTAAGAAATTGCCAGAGTCAAGCAACCTTCAGCAACTTCCACCCTAATCAGTCAGCAGCCATCAACATCAGGCAAGACCCTCCACCAGCAGAAAGATTATGGTTCATTGATGGCTCAGATGATGCTTAACGCTTTTTAGCAATAAAGTAATTTTTAAATTAAGGCATGTATATTGTTTTCTTTAGACAATACTTTTGCACATTTAATAGTTTACAATATAGTTTAAACACACCTTTTATATGCACTGAGAAACTAAAAAAAATTGTGTGATTTGCTTTATTGTGATGGTCTGGACCCAAACCTGCAATCTCTCTGAGCATTCCTGTAGAGTGCCACAGATTAAATGTTGAGATGCCACCCATGGGCCCTGCAGTACCTGAAACCGTTGCTGTCACTGGCAGTGGTAGCTCACACAGGGTGTGGTGCTTTGTTATTGACATTGCTAACACCCTATTCTCCATCTCTCTGTGGGTTAGGGATCAAGACCAATTTTCATTCACATGGAATGATCTCCAGTGTACATTTGCTGCACTCATGCAGGGATATTGTAATTTCCCCACAATTTGTCATCAGTGGTTAGAGCTAGACTTGCAACAAGTCCACTTACCTCCAGATGTGCTGATCGTCTACTATATTGATGACATCCTCATTGCAAGCCCCACCGAGGAACTGGTTGAGCAGGCCCTGCATTCCAGGCACGTTTCTGCTTTGGGGGCTTTGTATCTGCTCTTCCCAATGCCTGGACCATTCTTTGCCTGCATATCCACACAGATAGTTAGGAAAATATTCCTGTAATGTTCAAGGAATGGCAAGGAGACCACTGTGCTGGAGCTCCTCATTCTCCCTCACTCTCTGTCCTCAGCTAGAGGAAGCCAAAGTATATTAAGATAATAATCTGTGCAAAGATTATCCCAAAATAAAAAGAGTTTTTTACATGATTAAATGGTTAAATATAATTCTCAACAGTTTGGTCTGAAGCATGAACATTTTCATTTCTTCATAGACTTATATCTGTGTGAATAAAAGAGGCACCAGGGAGGGCCCTATAAGAACAAAGGGAAGATGTCAGCATTCACCATATAATTAGAAATGGCTGTAGCCTTTTAAATGATGCGCTTTCATCCCCACTTCATATGCAAAACAGTGCAAAGTCTACATGAAACAATAATGGCATTTGCTACCTCCTAGGAGAAAAAGAGAAAGCATGACATATAATTTTGAGTGTTATAAAGTAGCCCCTGAGTGCTAGGAAATAATGTCATATTGTTCAGCAAAGATATGCTACAGATCCTGAGTCCAGGAGGAAAAATAAAAAACAACTATAACAAATTTTTAAGAAGCCATTCATGCAAAGAATTTTGTGGGAAGAAATGTTGTTGAGCAATACGATTGCTAGAAAAGACTAATTTTTATGGATAACCTCAGTAGAGACCCTGGTATGCTGGAAATTCCAAAAACAAACTTGTTTTCCCTAAAACTTTTGAGGGTAGTATGTGCCTAGGTGGGTTAGGGGTAAAAAAATTAATACATCACAGAACTGTCCTTACAAAGATCTTCCACCTCAGAATCTTCCACTAGCAGCAATAACAAGAGCAGAAGTAAAAGCAGCTGCTGTTAATCAACTCATTCTTTAATATCCTAATGGTTACTAAGCTAGGGGCTGAGGCTATAGTAATGAATAACAGATAAAAATCCCTGCCTTCATGGACCTAATGTGTATGGCATACTTACTGCGTGCCAGATAAATTATCGTTATCCCTCATAATAACTTTTGGAGTATGTGATGGTTAATTTCATATGTCAGCTCGGCTAGGTTATGGCATCCAGCTGGTTAAGCAGGCACTGGTCTGATTGTTACTGTGAGGGCATTTTATAGATTTAAATCATTATTCAGTTGATAACGTCTATTGTTGATTACCTCTACCATCAATAAAGAAAATTGACTTCAGTATTGAGGGAATTCTCCTCATCCAGTAGTTGGAGGCCTTAAAAGGAGAACTGAGGATTTCAACATTCAGAAAGAAGAATTTCTATATCTGTTTCAGCCAGCCAGCTACTCCTGGCTTCAACTTCATTGATCTTCTAACTCATGGTCTGCCCTAATGGAATCAGACTTGACAATTCTAGTGTGGCATGAGATGATTCCTATAATAAATTATAGGAATTTAATTTCCTATAATTAAATTAAATTGTAGAAATATAATTTCATACATACATACACACACAAACAACATGTCCTATCGATTCTGTTTCTCTGGAGTTCCCTGACTAATACAAAGTAGATTCTCTTTTGGCCAGTATTGTACAATTAAACAATAAGAAGAGTGAAGCTGAGAGGAATTAAATCATTTATCAGCATCCAGTAACCAGTAAGCAAGGGAGTGGAGGCTCAGATCCTGGTTTTTCTGACACAGAAGTCTAGCAGTCTAATATTCTTAACCTCTGCTTATGTTGTCTCCTATTCCATTCATTTGTGTTCTGTATTTTTCTTTATCACTAAATGCAGGTTGCTAATAGGCTTTGTCTCTTCTGCTCTAATCCTTGGGTATTTCCATCCATAATAGATTTTGGTCTCTGGGTATAATATATTTTGTGATTCTATTTTGTGATTCATATTGATTTTTTCCCACCTAGACAGATGATAAACATAGCAGCACCATCAAAGCCTCTTATTTTCTCTTGCATATTTTTATGAGATCATTTATGAAGCAACAGCTTTATGAAACCCTACTTTGTAAGATCCTCACTAAAATAGTATCATTTAGGTCCCCTTAGTTGACTAATAAAGGGTATCATCTGCAATTTAAATAGCTGAAGGAGTATCTAGTGAAGCCCTCTACATATCTAAACTAAAATATCATAAAAAGGCACATTTCATAGGTTAGTCTGATTTTCACAAGGACAGAGTATAACTATGAGACAATGCTTACCTTGATTGGGCTAGGAGCTATATTTTTCTGTATGGTTCTAAATTCAAATTGTTTAAATGAACTTAAAGAACTTGTGAGAATTTGAAAGGCAGAAATAAAGCAGCATTCATGACTCACTGATGGCCTTTCCCAACCATACATGGTAACAGACATTCCTAGAGGTGTTTTTTGGCTGTCCAGTCATGCCTCCAGCTCTCTGGATGGGCTGACCAGCAGCAAGATCAGGCCTACTCCAGACCCTTAGCTGTGGATACATAAAGGTAAAAGCTACCCAGAAGAAATAGTCTCTCATAAGCCTTTCTGCAAACTCACCATTTTATGGTTCTACATCTGTGACTGGAAGTACATGACTTCTCTGATTTACTGTGTGGAGTTAGGTTCAGGTGTCAACTTAGCCAGGTGATGGTGCCTCGTTCTGTTGCTGTGGACTTGAATCATCAGCATGTGAAACTCATCTATCGCTGGTTACATCTGCAGTTGGCTAAGGGGAGTGCTTTCCCTAATGAGTGATATTTAATTTAATTAGCTGGAGGCTTAAAAGAGAGAGATCAGAATAGAGTTCAATCAGCACAGCCCAAGCAGCTCAGCATACCTGATCTCAGCACTCACAGCTCAGGCAGATGTCTGGAGATGCCGAAAGAAATCGCCCCAGGAAAGCCACTGTAACCTGGAAGCCAGTAAAGAAGGCCAGCAGACGTCACCATGAGTCTTCCTATGTGACGGAGAACCTCAGATGAAAGTTACCTGCCTTTGCTCTAAAGAATTATAAATTTTTAACTAAATAAATCCCTTTTTATTAAAAGATGATCTACATCTGGTGTGTTGTATTCTGGCAACTTTTGTAGACTAAAACAGATTAATTGGTAATTCTACCTTTGATCCAACTCTTCTTCTGGACATTTATTTCCCTATGATTGTTTAAGATCTATTTCCTATAATAAATTTCTTATTGCAAAACACTCAAGATGACCCTTCAATGATTTAAGCTGCATTGATTCATCACAAAGGGATGAAAATTAACCATTGGTAAAATGGAAAGCAAGAAGAGATTATTTATTCCTGGATACAGAATTTTCAGTGAAACATTTCTAGTTTCTTCTCAAGTAGTTTCATACCACTGGGGAAGTTTATATCTCACATATGATGACTTGGTATTCTGGGGCCTCAGACACTTTTTCAACGATCTACCTAGTCTTCTGCTGATTTTTAAAAACAATGGCCTGAAATTGACAAGCCGAGTGATGACAGAACAACTCTGCCTCACATCTCCAGACATGTTTCATTTTGCATATAATACAAAGGATAAAAAATTTGCCGATGAGTCTCGGAATACGTTCCTTTCTTTTCTTTCAAGTCAATATATTAGAACAAAAAATTGTCTAACTAAAATTAAATGAACTATGAATGATTTATGTAACCATCTATGGATAATATGTGAAAGAATATCATGATTTCGAGTAAACTGACAGAGGAAAAACAATTTATTAGTTACATTTTTAAAGGATAAAAAAAGCTGTTTGAGATCATGTTGAAATATGCATTCTAACTCACCGAACTTCATAGCTTTCATCAATAATTTATGATCATGATATTTCTTATTTAATGTGCACATTAACTTTTATGAGCATGCTGGGATTATTGCAAACTACATTTCATATAAAATATGCTTGTAACTTTACGGTGCTTTGACTTGCATATTTTAAATGCATCATTACATGTGCAGTTGATGCAAATTGTTTTCACTTATTTTTTTAAATAACCTTTTATTTCAGAACAGTTTTAGATTTACAGGAAAATAGTCCAGAGAATTTCTATATAACTCATGCCCAGTTTCACCTATGATAGGCATCTTTTATTAGTATGCTTCATTTGTTACAATTAATGAACCAATATTGCTAAATTATTTTTTAGCAAAAGTCTATATTTATTCATATTTCCTTACCTTCAACCTAATGTCCTTTTACTTGTCCCTGGATCCCATCCAAAATATCATATTACATTTAGTCACTGTGTCTCCTTAGGCTGCTCTTGCCTGTGACCATTCTCAGACTTTCCTTGTTTTTGAAAATTTTGACAGTTTTGGGGGGTACTGATATGATGACTTGGAGACCGTGTCTCAGTTGGGAGTTGTCTGATGTTTTGCTCATGACTAGACAGGTAACAGATTTTCATGAGAAAGATCACAGAGGTAAAGTGCCATTCTCATCATATTACACAAGGGTATATACTATTAATAGGACATCGTTGTGATGTTAATCTTTATCACTGGCAGAGATAGTGCTTGTCAGGTTTCTCTATTTTAAGCTTACTCTTCACTCCCACCCCCACTTCCATCCTGGGCCATGCTGTATTTGAAAGAAGTCACTATACACAATGCACACTTAAGATGTGGGGAGTTTTGGTTCACTTCCTTGAGGGTAGAGTAGTGTTCTAGTTTGCTAGCTGCCAGAATGCAATATACCAGAAATGGAATAGCCTTTAAAAGGGGGAATTTAATGAGTTGCTAGTTTATAGTTCTAAGGCCGAGAAAATGTCCCAATTAAAACAAGTCTATAGAAATGTCCAATCTAAGGCATCCAAGGAAAGATACCTTGGCCAATGAAGTTCAAGTCTTCTCTCTCAAGTGAGAAGGCACATGGTGAACACAGTCAGGGCTTTTCTCTTGGCTGGAAGGGCACATGGTAGACACGGAGTCATCTGCTAGCTTTCTCTCCTGGCTTCTGGTTTCATGAAGATCCCCTGGAGGCATTTTCCTTCTTCATCTCCAAAGGTCTCCGGCTGGTGGACTCTCTGCTTTGTGGTGCTGCAGCGTTCTCTGCTCTTTCTGAATCTCTCATTCTCCAAAATATTTCCTCTTTTATAGGACTCCAATAAACCAATCAAGACCCTCCCAAATGGGTGGAGACATGTTGTCCCTTAATCCAGTTTAGCAACCACTCTTGACTAAATCACATCATCCAGGGAGATGATCTGATTACAGTTTCAAACATACAGTATTGAATAGAGATTATTCTACCTTTATGAAATGATATTTTGATTAAAACATGGCTTTTCTAGAGGGCATACTTCCTTTCAAACCAGCACAAGTAGCATATATGTTATTTGAAATTCTTCTGAATGAGAGATTTGTCTATCCTCTCTCATTTATATATTTAGTCAATCATTTATTTATATCAGTATGGACTCATGGGTACTTATTTCAATACATTGGACCATAATCCAATGTTACTTTTTTGAAAAATGTTGTTGCTCAAATTGTCCCATCTTTGGCTATTTAGAGCTCTTTCAGTTGGTTCCTCTGTCCCTTTGACATACTTATCAACATATATATATATATATATATATATATTTCACTTTTTTACTTTCTACACTATAAGATGTTCTAGGCTCATTTGTTATTTTTTTCTGTTCCAGTATTAGAATCAGCCATTTCCTCAAACTGTCTGGTTTCTTTTATTGAAGAAAGATTATAAATAACATCCAGGTACTAGGTGTGCTCTTTGCTTCTGTGGTACTGTGGTGCTTGCAGGCTCTCTCAGCTGATAGGGCAAAGAGCTATAGGTGTGCATACTACCTGTGTATATTCACATATCTCTAAATATGTCTACATAAGACCACCTGAATCTAATTTAAGTTGAACATGAGTTCATGCCAATATCTCCAACTCTAATCCATAACCACATAAATTATTCTAGCCTCTTCCCCTTGCTTACCTATAAGCTCCCACTCCAGCAGTGGGGAACCAGACTCCCACAGCCCACCATCCATTTATTTAATGGTTCAATTGCAGGATACAGTTATAATGGATTTTTATTTACTTTTGATTTACAGAATTATTAAAGTATAAATATTTATAAACCAATCATAAATATTTAAATATGCAAAAAATCCACACAGTGATGGTTGCCTAGGAATAGCTGCAGACTAATCTGTTGAAACATAATTTCTTCACTGAATATGTTAAGATATGCATTAGATCAATTAGAATAAATGATATAAACATCAACTTCATGTTTTCATCAGAGTAGCAAATTAGAAAAAGTTTAATTAATCTATCTCTCTTTCTCTGGGTGTATATATATGTATAAATATATATTCACACACTCTCTGTCTCTTCTTTCTACATGTGCATATATAATATAATAAAAATTTCATTAGGAATATTAAGAACATTTCACAAATCACTAAAAAATTATTGAGATTAGACTATATGAAGTATAAATGAGATATAAAGGTAAAAGTTATAAAGCTAGATTGAAAATATTGAAATGCCTTTACTTATAAGAAAGCAAGGAAGTCCCTGAATTAGAAGAATTCCAACTATCTCAATCATGTCAAAACATAAAATTTTCTCTTTGCTCATCATAAACATCCATTTTTGTTTGCCCTTTACAGACTGTATAGAGTATGTTATTTATCAATAGTATTCATCTTTTTTGGTAATGAAGTTGATCATAATTGCATAATCCTGTTTGCTTCACAGCAAAGATAAAAAAAAGATAAAAATTGAGTAAGTTTTGAGAAAGCTTCTGATAAATAAACTAAAAACAAATGAAGTCAATACACAAAAGTATGGTATAAATCTTCTGCACTGGATAGTGGCTATCTAGAAATTTGGATCTGAATTTTCTTTTAGTCACTGCGCATCAAGACACCTTTTAAATATCATATCGGACCCTCTCAACCTCACCTGTCTCTTTTTCCAGCAACCGCTATGGTAATAACTCAACACGAGCATGGACTGATTTCGTGCAAGTGCATCATGCCAGTTGTGCTGGTTTGAAAGGATGTATGGCCCCTAGAAAAGCCACGTTTCAATCAAAATCCCATTTTGTAATGGCAGAATAATCCCTATTCAATACTGTATGTTTGAATCTGTAATTAGATAATCTCTCTGGACATGTGATTTAATCAAGAGTGGTTGTTAAACTGGATTAGGTGATGAAATGTCTCTACCCATTTGGGTGGGTCTTGATAAGTTTCTGGAGTCCTATAAAAGTGGAAACGTTTTGGAGAATAAAAAGAGATTTTGAGAGCACAGAGAATGCTGTAGCACCACAAAGCAGAGAGTCCAGGAGCCAGTGAGCTTTGGAGATGAAGAAGGAAAATGCATCCCTGGGAGCTTCATGAAACCAGCAGCCAGGAGAGAAAGCTAGCAGATGACACTGTGTTGGCCAAGTGCCCTTCCAGCTGAGAGAGAAGCCCTGACTGTGTTCACCATGTGCTTTCTCACTTGAGAAACCCTGAACTTCATCGGCCTTCTTGAACCAAGGTATCTTTCCCTGGATGCCTTAGATTAGACATTTCTATAGACTAGACTTAATTGGGACATTTTCTCAGTCTTAGAACTGTAAACTAGCAACTTATTAAATTCCCCTTTTAAAAGCCATTCTGTTTCTGGTATATTCCATTCTGGCAGCTAGCAAGCTAGAACACCAGTCCTGATACCTGTACTCAGTAACTGCAATTATGTGCGTCTCAGAAAGTGTGAGGGTATCAATGTCCTATGGGGAAATCTTTCTTCCTTCCATGGACAGTCCTGAAATGCAGTTTGTATGACTTCTCAGGGACAACTCCGTGGGTCAGGCACTCAGTCATGGTTGGCTGTACAATCTCTCAATCTATCTTCATTAATCTACATTCTTTCTCCTAATGTATCTCCATTTCTTTTTCCCTAAGACCTACTTTCCATAACTAGACTCTCTATAAAATAATAGCATGAAAGCCCTTTAATCAGTCTGCTCTTTGAGCAACTGAAGCTTATATACAATGAGAAGAGGGCTGATTACTTATGTAAGAGTCAGTGTATATAAGATAAAATCTAAACAATTGTTCAAAGAAAGCTCAGCTGTAATTGAGTTTTTAAGGTAAATTTGTCATGGATCCTCATATAAATGACACTGTGAAATCTGACACATCTTTCCAGTAAAGAAAATAATTTTCATAAGACTGTATCTTTTAATATGCTCAAATATGATGTGTGTCCAAGCGTCACAGTATAAGTTGATAAAAAGCAACTGTGTTAAATCAGTTTGTTGTGATTTAAACTGCAAGCCGGTATTGTATTTTATCCAATGTAAGATTTATCTTATATTGATCCCCCCATGTGGGCTCTGAGGAGTTTTCTTGCAATTTTAAAATTTATATCATGATGATGACTATGTTATTCTCGAGATTAATGCATATTTACTTTCACTATCACTCATTTTTCCATAGCATCAGAACACACTATTTTTTGCCAGTGATTCTGTTGAATTGTTTACAATGGCAAGTCACCGCAAGTGGCTCACTCCATGACATATAGGATGTTTTATTCTTGCCCAAGAGACCATGGATGGAGAAATTCAGGAACCACAGCTCATAAGGGCTTTTGCTAATTTTCACATCATATAGTACTGTTTTATATACACATAAAATGCTAGATTTAGGAGATTTTATGTTGTCAGTGGGTCTAAGTGATGATCCGCAAGGATTGTCATGTATCATGGAATCATCTGGGGTCCACAGCCCTTGTTTTTAAATCTAACCTTTGTGCATTTGGGGGTGGCTTTCAGATAACAAAGCATGGTAACACACAAAACTACAAACAAATGAACTCTATTTGTTCCCGTTCAATGCTCATGGCCTTTGAATTAAAGGCCTTTACTTATTCTAGCACATGCTTTTGAAAGTTCCCCCAATTTTCACATTTCAAATAACTATGTATCTTTGATAGTTTTCCATTTTCATAAATGCGGCCTAGATTTTCCTCTTTATAGCTCTGATTTCTGTAATAAAATATCTGGGATGGGTTGAAGTAGAGGAAAGGGTATTATTAGGCTTGCTTTGTTCTGAAAATTATCTAGCAACACATGGTAGCAGGAGTGCCTTTGAAACTCATAAATCTTCTTCTGCCACTGATGGTAAATGATGAGATTTTATCAACCACAAATTGAGCATCATCCTCTCCTGGGTTAGACAGCATAACAGGTCCCCAAAGATGTCTGTGTTCTAATCTCCAGAACCTGTGAACATTTTGTCTTACATGACAAACGGGACCTTGCGAGTGTCATCAAATTAATGATCTTTAGGTGGGGAGACTGTCCTGGATTATCTGGATGGGCCCAAGTACTCACAAGGGTCTCTATAGGAGGAAGGTAGGAGGATCAAAGTCAGGAAAAGGAAAGGTCACAATGGAATCAGAGGTTGGAATGTTGCACTTTGAGGATGGAAAAAAGAGCCATGCCCCAAGGCACACAGGAGGTGCATGCCTAAAGCTCTAGATGCTGGAAAAGGAAAAGAATTGGATATTTCCCTGAAGACTTCAGAAGCAATGCAGCTGCTAACACCTTGATTTTAGACTTTTGACCTCCAGGACTGTCAAGAAAATAATTTTTTATTATTTTGAGCCAATAAGTATGATTTATTTTGTTACAGCAGCAGTAGAAAACAAATACAGATTTGTGCATTTAAAGCTCACCTGCTCTTTTCTGCCACTGACTACAAGTGAAGAAGTTTTATCAGATACAAATTGAATACATTCTTCTCCTAAACTGTTAAATCAGCATATTCATGTCTTTCTTGATTTTCTCCTAATAAACACATCAGAAAAAGAACATTGCCCTTTTACAGATGGTAATTGGTAGCTAAGTTTTCTACACACCACTATTTAGTTTAAGCCTATCTCAATAATCAAATGTCTATTTCTCAAAAAGCACTAAATAAGTATCAAGACACATACAAAAATACTACACTTGACTTTAGCCAAAAAGCTGAGAAGTGATAGCATACAAAAATAATATGGCATGGTTGTTCTCTTGATAGAAAGATGCTAGTTCCCACGAAAGAAATTTGATAATGAAAAGTCATTTATGAGGCAATGCTAAATTGCACATAATCAATAACAACAACAACAGATATAAAAATATTTCCCTTAGCCAAAGAAGACAAAGGCAAAAACTTCAATTAGTGAAACACATTCTGGTGTGTTTCTTAATTGGATATTATTAAGGGACTCTAGATAAGCTATTTCTAATTAATAAAGGTAAGTTTGAATCAAGTTTTAAAAATAAGATGCTTCTTATAATATCATTCTTATAACCAAAAGTATACATATATATTTTTTACAAATTTAATACAATCACAAATGCAAATGTCTAATACCTTTTTTTAACTTCGTAAGAACAGAAATGATGTTTAATGCAAATTTCTTAAAGTATAATGTATTCTCATTAACCAAGTGAATGAATCAATAGTTTGAAGAAATATTTAATTTTAAAACTGCTGTATTTTATTCAATCTATCTAACCTTCATGTGCACATATACACTGACAAATATGGTTTATTTGTATATGCATTTTTTCCAATTGCATAGAGTTAAAACGCTCAAAATATGTTATATCCTCAAGTATCCAAGGATAAGTCAGGAAAAGGTAATGCTCAAATTGGAGCTATAAAAATCAAGGCCCAAAGGTTAAATATATTCTGATATAAGCTAATCTAAGAAATAGTCCATGTATATGTTATCTTTCATTCTGTTTTTTTTCTTAACATAGCTATTTTGGCTTCATTCTTCTTCTAGATAACCTTGAAGACTCTCAATTCTTTGCAGAATAAAATCTAAGCTCTATGGTATGGCAATGGAAGCTTTTCATAATCTGTTTCAATTACTGAAGATTTCCTATACGTTCCCAAACACCTTCTGCACCGCAGCAATATGTTTGCAAATGTTGCACATCTGATGGAAATGCTTTTCTTCCCATCTATGCTCAAACACATTAATATTAAGCCTTAAAGCTCACTACAAATGTCATGACCTTTAAGCAAGCTTTTGTCAATGAAGGTAAGAAATCACTCCATAAACTGTGCTTCAGGAGCTCATATAAAATAGCACAAGAAGAGAGCTACTTAGGATGAATGTAGACCAGTGGTTAGGCATGTGTGCCATGGTGTTTCATTGCTGAAGTACACATCTCCAGATTTGGGTATGGTCTAGTCTAGGCTAGGATGCTTTGTCAAATAGAATTAAAAATATCTAATGGCTCAATCATAATAGCAGTTTATTTACTTGTCATTTAATAGTCCAAGACAGATAATTTTGAACAGCGGGTAGCTCTCTTACTCTCAAACAGTTGGGTACTCACCTACAGCCCGTTCAAAAATTGGGAAAGGGATTGTTGATTGTTGAAAGGATACATGTACTTCCTAAAAGCCTGGGCCAGAAGTTGTACGTATCACATCAACTCACATTCCATTGGCAGGATCTATTTCCATACCTAATTGGAAGGGAACGTGGGTATTATAATCCTGCTGTGCCAGGAAGAAGTGTTTGTTTAACAAGTTTCTACTATTGGCAATTTACTTTGCCTCTCTTAACCTTGATTTACTCATCTTTCAAAGGGGTATTTTATGAATTATCCTTAGAGAATAACTGCGCAGATTTGATGAAATAACATATGTGATCATACTGAATGTACTTAAAAATGATCAACATCTTGAGTTAAATGTGTACTTAATTGACTCAGCCTATAAAACCTAAATACATGATAAGAGGTTATTCCACCTTGTTTAATAGTCAAAACAATTAACTATTAATATGTATTATCAGCATAAAAGTTTAATTGTAAACAGAATGGTCTAAATTCTGCAGGGGCCACAGAAATTCTATAACTGTATTCCAACTCTCTCTCTCTAGAATTTTGATATGTATTTTAAGGTCATAACTGTTTCAATGCCCATACATCTTCTAAAACTACTCTATGCTTATGACCTACTGTAGAGACTTAGGTAAACCAAACCTATGTATGTACACATGAACACACACATAGTGCTATCTATAGAAGTAAATTAGATGCTTCAGAATTTTCATATTAAAAGGTAGTTTCTAATTTCTACATCCCACCATGATAGATTTTTTAGTTTGAGAAGAAATTGAAGCTTACCAATTGTCTAAAATAGCAAGTCATATAAATATAATATATAATATATTTATATATGAAATAATGCTAGTCATGTCATATAGTTCAAGTGATGCAAATAATTCATCTTTTGGTTCTCCCTCACACCTAGGTCTCCTCTCATATCTTATGCTCATCAAACTCACCATCATCAGTTCCTCCTCCATCATTTGGAAGGAAACATTGTTAATAGCTACATGCACATATGCATATTTTTAATTGGATGGGAGCTTTTTTTTTTTTTTTAGTATGCTGTATGGCCAGGTCACACTTCTTTCTTTTTCCATGTGAGTATCCCATTATTGCAGCACCATTTGTTGAATTTTTTGTTTTTTTGTTGGTTTCTTTGGCAAGCGCATGAGCCAGGAATTGAACCCAGGTCTCCCGCATGGCAGGCGAGAATTCTACCACTGAACTATCCTCGCACCTCTGGATGGGAGCTTTCCAAATGAACGCTTTCATGTAAAGACATTTACAAGAAGTATAAAAATAAGTGCTTATTATCTACTCTCTAGCATACAAAATGAATAACAACCAATAACTTCGAAGTTTCCT
>PVIY010005966.1:0-62361 GCA_004026745.1 Myrmecophaga tridactyla | reverse complement strand
TAGAGCCTTATATAAACATTGGGGAAGGGCTGGGAAATCCTCAAGCTCATTCCTGTAACATAAAAGCTGGTTATTCTCAAGAGTTTCTCCAAAGCTGCTCAGATGTCAAGAACCTCCAGGAAGGCCTGAAATCTAAGAATTCTGACATTTGAAACAATTTGACTTCTCTTTCTGCTGACTCTAACTGATGGTGTGATAATCCTTGCGTGTTGGTGATCCTTAATTATGATCATACTTCATTGCTCATAATCTGTGGAAAGCTGGGCTTTTCTGTTGAAGAATCTTTTCCCCAAAGTGAATATTTTCCCCAAAGACAGCATTTTTCCTGGGAACCAGGATCTGCTTTCAACCCAGACACTTTTGATTTATTTTCTTGGTTGAAGGATTTGCTGACTGGAAGGGAGTATAACTAGTATGTAAGCCCATGTGAAGGTAGTTCTACTTTTATCACTTGGATGCTATGGTATCATCCCCATCTGATTGCTTCTCATCTCAGGGTCTACTTTTCTCAGTCCTTTGTTGAGATAATAGTCAAAAAAATTTGACTTTCTCTTATCTCCAAGATCTCGTTATGTTGGAGTTTCCCAAAGCTCAGTTTTTATCTTTGATGATCTCATACAGAGTCTAGACTTTAAATACCATTCATGCTTACAATTCATAAATTTAAGACCAACTCCTGTATAGAGTCAGGAAACTATTCTGGAGGTTACTCTTACACAAGCTTCAGTTAGATATTGCTAATTGCCGTGGTATTTCAAACCCCAACCAAGTTTATTCCTGAAAACTCTAAAGAACATCACAAAGTTCATTTCTCAGAAACTTAAAGTGTCCAGATTGTTCCTATGCCACTTAAGCCCTGAAACCCAGAGGCATCAGTCTCTCCAGGAACAGCAATCAGTTGCATTTCCCTACCCCATAATGTCAACTCCTCTTTTCAACACGAAAAAGTTAGAACAGTCACTGTGCAAATATCCCTGAAAACTGGGAGAAGGATCAAATGAGAGGGAGAAGTTATATCAAAGAAGATAGGATCTAACAAATGATTGTGATGATTGAATCACTATATTGATATTTCTTGTTAGTCTCTAGTGTATTAGAACAGCTAGAAGGAAATACCTGAAATTGTAGAACTGTAACTCATAGCGTATGTTGAAATTTGCTCTATATGTGCTCATTAAACTGTACTTTGAAATGTATTACTTTTCTGCAAAAATGTTGTGTTTCACAATAAAAACATTTAAAAAAACTTCAAGCCTGCCTGTCTCTCCTTGACTCCAGACACATTTATCCAAGTATCAACTTAAAATCTTCACTTTGATCTCTTGATTTCTCAAACTTACTACATTCAAGTGAATTCCTGGTTTTCCCTCTCAAAATCTGTTCCTCTTGCTATCTTCCCCTTTATATTTAACGTAATGTCATTCTTTTGATTGCTTAGCTCCAAACTTCAGAATCACATTTTGTGTTTTCTTTCTCTCACAATACATAATCAATTTTAAAACTCTTTTACATGTCTTTAAATATATTTAGAGTCTTACCACTTATCACTACTTTCTCTTCTGCTAACCTGGTCCACCTGTCTCTAACCTGGATTATTTCGGTGATCTCTTTTACGTGCTTCACTTCTTCCTATTCCCAGGCCCAACTACAGTTATTTGCAACAGAGAAGCCAGAATAAGTCTTTTAAAATGTAAGGAAGACTATGTCAGTATTCTGTTCAATATGTTCCAATTTTTCTCATTTTATTGAGAGTAAAAATCAAAGTGCTTATAATGGTCCATAAGCCTATTTAAGATCTGGACCCATGCTGTCTCTCTGATGTCATCTTCTTCTCTTCTCTGCCTTACATGTAGGCAGAATTCTAAACATGCCACCCCTTCCCCAAGATTCAAAGATGAACACGGGTACTGCTGTGAAGAGACTTTGCAGATGTAACTAATGTTATATATCAGTTGCTTTTAAAATAAGGTGATGATCCTGAATTATCCACATGGGACCAATGTATTCACATAAACCCTTCAAAGCAGAAAAGGAAGGCAGAAGAGCCTATCAGAAGGATTCAGCGGAAGGGGAAATGTAAAGAAATTCCAAGTATGGACAGGATTTCATGCATCAGTGCTGGCTCTGGGATGTAAGGGCTCATGTGTAAGAACCAGAGATGTGCCTGTAGGAGCCGAGAGTGGCCCTGAGTTACAACGAGCCCCAAATAAGTAAATAAATAAAAGCCGGGGTGGGGAAGGGATTTTGTCTTAAAATCACAGAGAACCAAATTATGCTAACACTGATAAGCTTGGAAGCAAACTCTTCCCAGTGTCTCTGATAAAAACATAAGAACTCATAAAAACTGGCCAACAACTTGATTTTGGCCTTGTGAAGCTCAAAGCAGAGGAACTGGCAGAGCCCAGCCAGACTTCCGACCTAATGAGCTGTGAGAGAATACATCTGCATTCTTTTAAGCTGCTCAGTTTGTGGTGATTTGTTACAGTTGCAATAGAAAACGAACATGCTTGTTGACCATGCTCCAGCCATATTTTCTTCCTTGTTCTCTTTCGAGCAATTCTGATATATTCTGGCCGAAGGACATTGACACTCTCTGTTCCCCCTGACTAGAATGATCTTCATGCTGATATGTACATGGCTTTCTCTCACACCTTATGCTAGTCTTTGTTTCTTCTTATAATGTCTACACGTACTAGCCAATTTAAAGTTGAAAGTTGCATTCTTCATTTCTTCTTCCCTGTTTTATTTTTTTCCCATGGTCTCTGTTATCTTCTGACTTACTACATATTTTATGTCTTTGTTTATATCTGTATCCTCCCACTAGACTATGAGTTACTCAAGGGTAGGGATATTTGTCTGGTTTGTTTATTGCTGTATCTTTCATGCCAAGAAAAGTAACTGGTGATAAATTTTGTTAGCATATGATTAAATGAAAAAAAAATTTATTCTCCCCATTACTTATTGGAAAATGCCAAGAGGGTGGGAACTTTATCTTGCTCATCTTTGCTCCTCCCAAGGACTCACCCAGTGGGGATTCAGCGATTAGTTTCTTTTATCACCAAATAAATAGAACCAGGGCTTATATTAATATGACCTCAGTTTGGTAATAAAATGCAATAGCACTACTATTCAAAAGTTGTCACTAGCTTAGAATGACTTTTTGTATTATGAATGTTATCTACTTACTGAAACTCTACTAATTCAAGAACCAAACAAAGATATACATGTGTGTGTACATATATGACATTTATTGAATTTTTCCTGATTTTTCAAGCCATATAAACTCATTGTAGAAATTTTCAAAAATAAAGAAACATGAACATGAGAATAAAAATCTTCCATGTCATAACATATATATGTATCAATAAATACTAAATATATTGTTACATAATTTAGAAGTAAAATAGATAGGCTCTTCCTCTTCATATGATTTTTTTTTAACAAATCAAAGGCAGTTTATTTCCACCTATTAGGGACAGCAGTATATATTCATCATCTTACCTAAGTGCTATGTCAATACTCCGGCTCTCTGTCATCATCTAGTCCATAGAACATGACACTGGTATGTTAATGACATTATTTTGATTGGTTCAAATGAGCAGGAAGGAGTAAGTATTTTAAAGCCTTAAAAACACACATGTATAATGTATGATAGAAGTTGGACTTCAGGAAAATTCATGGATTCATGGATCCACTGGCTTGACAATTTCTCAAGTCCTGTGTTCTGGTGTGTATCAGTATATCCCCTCTAAAGGAAAGAAAAGAAACTGCCTTTGCATCCTTGCAAAGAAGGCAACTTATTTATTTGGTCTCTTAGATTCTGGAATCAACACAGTCTATATTTTTGTATTTGTCTCCAAATAATTTGCCAAGTAACTTGCAAGACTTGTAGCTTTGTGTAGAATGGGAACAAAACAAAGCAGTGCACCAGGTTCAGTGTAAACCTCTCTGCCACTTGGTCTTTATGATCTAGTGGAGTAATTCTCAAACTATCTGTGGTGAATGACCAGTACTATGCTATACATACAATAAGTTGCATTAAAACCTTTTTCATGCTGATTATACCTTTAGATCTGGTGTCAAAGCTAGCAAATTAAAAATATTGTAGCAATGCTACCAGTATCGAAAAATTCCAAATGCTTAGTCTCAGTATCAGAAATTAATTTATTGCAGATTTTTAACTTGTTTGTGAACTGGCATAGGTCTGTGGATCATATTTGAGATGAATTGCTTCCTATGATTTTAATTTATGCCTCTTTATCTTTTTTTTAGAATCGTAATGCACAATGACTTCATTCTATTCCACCAAAGCCCAGCTATAATAGTTAAACAACCTAAGAAGAAACAAAGACTAGCATAAGGTGTGAGAGAAAGCCATGTACATATCAGCATGAAGAGCATTTTAGTTAAGGCTAATATCTAATAAGCTAGATGCTTAAGAAATGGTTTTTACTTTATAATTTTTGTCTCAACCATCCTCTAGTCTCTATTTTCAATAATATAGATGTTATTGAACTTTGAACAATAATATGCTGCCTAATAATTCTTTCTAACCTGTGGAAATAATAAGATATAAATTTCACCCACAGTTAAATTTGTATTGTTGACTTTATTTCTGCATATTCTAGTCAAGAAGTGACAGGATTTTATCACTGAAGCCTTTTTGTTAGGGGACAAAGTTTTATGCTATGCATTTGGTAGGTCACACATTACCTCACTCTTATTAGTCACCATTACCCATTATTTCAGAAAAAGAGAAAATATAAGTCTGTAACTTGACATTTGTTCAGACATGTTTCCACCCACATTTTAAGCATTATTTACTGGGACATATTGTAGCTAACAATAATGTGCAGCATTTTTGGAGAAAACATAAATTGGTAGAAAATATCAACAAAAAAGGTAACCCAGCTATTTTATGTGCTTGAACTTATTCAGGGGAACAATTTTAACAATAGCTAGATAAGTAAATAATCACTCTTCCCAAGATGTCCTAATATGAATTCAATTTTCTATGGAAAATTGTGGTTTAAAATTTTAAATTTAAAATTTTAGGACAAAATTGACAATTTTCTTGACTGCCTTCCTTTTCCTATAACTTTCCCACCCCCACCCCTCATTTTCTGATGTTCCCTGCACTGATTATTCAAACAACTAATACTCACCTTATTCTAGAGATAGCTTCTAGGAGAACCCAGAATCAGTGAAAGTGCTATAAATGAACTAAAACAGGGTAATTGGAGGGAAAGTATGTGTGTCTATGGGTATGTGTATATGTTCTTTGAGAGAGGTAGTCAAGCTTGGCCTCTGTTGGGAGTTCACATTTAATTTGCAATCTGAATTCTGAGATGAAGCCAGTTTTGTAATCTGGGGAACTCTTCTGGCAGAGGCAATAGCAAGTGCAGAAGCCCCGAGGCTGAAATAAGCATGGGGTATTTGAAAAGAGAAATAGGCTGGGGTGGCTGGATGTTAGTGAGCAGGAAGGTGCGTGGTAAGAAAGAGGTTGATGAGGTAGGTGGGGCCCATGATGAGGAATTCTGGCTTGTAATGGACTGATAGCATGGGCATGGAGTATTGTTCTTTCTACTCCATAGATGCAGCAAATGAGGCTAAGAGAGTATGCACCAGTACCGAGACTCAAAATTAGTAAGCCAGTTTTTCAAATTGCAAGGACTTTTTGTGGAAGACAAAATGCACCAGACAATTAAGGGGATTATTTTATTCAGTCTACTGCAATAGGGAGACAGTTCATTAATGATGAAAGTCTCAAAGAAAAGGAAGGGGGCTCAGGTTTTATAGAGATTGAGATACAAGGGAGACAGCTGCGCATCTAATGGGAGTTATGAAGAAGGATAGAGATAAGTAGGTCTTGGGGTGTCTTGAAATATGCAAGGGAGAGTAGGGTTGTGTTTAACCATTTACAACAGCACAACAGGATAAGAGGATTTCTTAATTCTCATTTTTTCAGGCATACAGGGCTCAGGTAGAGTTGAACACTGTCACTTTCTACTAGAATAATCACAATTTTACAATATGCATCATGACAAATTATTTAATTATTACTTTGTGTGTGTGTCCTCAAATTGCCTTTTTTTTAATGGAAAAATATTTAATGCCTGCAAGTGCCCCTGCCTGTCTCATTCCTGGGATGATTCTATAACCTCCTCAAGCTGGCTAAAGAATCAGTATAGATTCTATAGAATCAGTGTTACTGTTGTACGCTCTCTCCCAGGAGGGTTTGAAAGCCATCAAGGCCCAAGTCCTTCTGACTTGGAAATGATTGCAGTGAGGTCTTTTCCCAGCAGACTCAGGCTTTTCTGCTAAGGGGAAAGGGACCCCTAGTTTTACAGGTCTCCCAAGGTCTTCTTTTCTGCGGTTGAAAGCAGCAGAAGGCTTGAGCACTGCAGAGGTGGCCCCACAGAGAGTAGCATCAAAGAGGTGGACAAGGACAGGTAGCATGTGGTCACCCTCTACGATATAGCTCCCAATGGGAGACAGGCATCCCCAGCTGGCTATGTCCTTTGATCTCCTCCATCTGCCTTTAAAAAAAAATAGGAATCTATTGTCAAATTTACAAAGTTTGTCTGATTTACCAATATTGCCATCTTCAGATATGTAACGTTAAAAAGCAAATCATTTCACTTTTAAATCACAGGGATGACTGATTTGTTCCTGTTTTGCTTTATTGTCAAGTCTCAGTGATAATCTGTTTGGATTTAGTTTCCAAACGATGCAGACAAGCTATTAGATCCATCTCTATTATCCTGCATAGCCTGAGCCGACTCCAGAAAAATATTTGCTTATGGGATAGTTAGCCAGTCTCCTCACCATCGTCAACATAGGAACATGAAAATTTAATTCTGAATGTCCTTTTTCTATTCTACTTTTCCTTTCTTAGCCTCATGCATCTCTATATGCTATGAAAAAGCTCCAGACAACAGATGGGCTTTTCAAAGGACTGAACAGGTAATGCATTAATTACATCATGAATAGATTTGATAATACTTTTCTTTTTTTTTTTTTTGCTTTCTTAATTTGCTTTACTAGTTGAACATGAAGATGTGAAGAGCTACATGTACTTCAGAGATAAAGGCTGATTATCTTTGTTTGGTCAAGGGCAAGAGATTTAGATTTCTGTTTAGCCTCACCAATCTCTTAAAGGAAAAAATTTGCAGATTGCATTTAAAATACAAATGGAAGCCCAGTGTTACCTGGGCAGATCATGCAAGAGGGAGCTGTTTTTATCGCAAGAGGGAGCTGTTTTTATCGAGCCACTCACTTCTGCTGCTAACTCACAGGGAGCCCATTCACTTGGTCTCATTTGTAGCCAACCAACTGCTTTTCACATAAAATTTAGGCCCTGAGAGATCTTCTGACAGCAGGGGAGATTCTTAACACAAACTGGAGAACAAAATAAGGAAAATGAAAAGAACATTAAAGCTTCCTCCCAAACCATTCAAAATATGAACTTCAGGCTGGGAAACAATGCTGCTTCTCCTCCAGTGGGGACTTTGTAAACTTTTATTCATGAGAAATTCAATTAAAATGTTCATCTCTCTGGTTTCCTGAAAATCTGAATTTGCATCTTAACTTGCAGCTGCTGTGCCCAAGATTTTCAAATCAAATATTAAAAATGAACTTGTCAACTCCAGCAGGTTTATGCTAGAAGCTGAATATTTCATGACTTCTTTTTCACTGGTAGTCTGTTAAGATACACTTACCACTGAAAGTGTGGTGTCTAAATTGTTAATAGATTTAATTCCATGAGTTTTAAATTTGACTCTCTTTATATATGCTCACTAATCCATTTCATTTCCTCCATATATTTTTATCTAAACGTCGGATTCATGACCTCAGAATTCAACACGAGCCACATGAAATAGTTTCTCTCTAGGAAGAGAAGTTTGGCCACCAGAGAAAGGAGGAGGTAGAAATGTGGAATAGAAGAAAACAATGGCAATTATTGCACCCTACCTACTTTTCTCCTTTTCAGTCTTCTCACATCTGGCTTTAGATGGTCCTAGGTTATAGAATTTACCATATTTTATTGTAATTATTTCTGTATTTCTTATGCTCATCAAACCCAGAGCATTCTGAAGGGAAGACCCCAATTTCATTAATTTTCAAATTATTGTGGTTATTTGCTTTTCAAGGATCTAATACAATATCTGAAACTCAGTAACAATTCAATAGATGTTTACTAATTATACTATTTATTTGAATGCACAACTATTCTATTTTACCCACATTTGTTTTGATGTTCTTTTTATCTTCTTATCCAGTTGCTGTAAGTTCTCTCTTCTTCTGTTTCTTTACAGTTTTTCTTTCCATTTCATTCAGTTATCAACTCAGTTTTCTGGAAAGCCAAGTGAGAAAAAGTATTTAAGCTTAATAATGTGTTTTATTTACAACAGAGTCTTCTCTGTTTGGATGTTTGAAGGGAGGGTGAACTGTTGGGTCTATTGTTTTTATTAAAGCAGAAGCATCACATATTTTAATTGTTTCTTCTTGAAGTTAACCAAGTGTATTTTTTAAAAAATATTTTTATTGTACACAACAAACAAACATACAAACATCCTTGGCATACAAACATTATATACATGTGTATAATCAATGGCTCACAATATCATCACACATTTGAACCAGGTATACTTTTATTCTCTGACCCCTCATATGTATGAGAACAACTTGGTTTCATACTGGCCTTCCTTCTAATCTCCAGTACCTTTGAGATAATTGATTACCATTCTTACTTAAAATGAAACTAATTTGAATTGTCCACTGTTAGGGTGCATATTTTGTTCTGGACAGTTTGCATAATTTTCATTTTATTGGCTGTTTATGAGTCACATGCATATTTGTTAAACTTGTTGTGGGTCCAAAGCTAGTCTAGTTCTAACTGAACTCAACGATATTGACCATGTGTTTGGTCATTGCACTCCAGTCTTGTCCCAAAGTCTTATGGGTCTAGACTGAGATCACACTGGCACCAGATTATCAGATCTACCCCAGACCTCTGTGAGGAAAGGCACATCAGTGTGGCCACTGATCATGCCACTCTTCTCTGACAAGCTATTTCTGTGAGTAGACTGTTCTCTCATTCCTGTATCCTGCCATGTTTAATTAGATTATTTACAGTTATTTCTCTGCATAATGTTCTTCTGGTTTTTCTTTCCCAAGTTCTTTCTACTCATCCTCTTATTTTTGGCTTAAGTGCTCCTTCCTCAGAAACACTTTTATTGGGTCACTCTATTGTATAATGTATTATCATCTCATAATTTATTTACCTTTTTATCATTGATCCTAATGAGACATTTCTAAAATTAATTTTTTTGTATGCTGTATAGTGGGGTCACATTTCATTATTCTTCCATGTGAGTACCCCATTATTGGAGCTTCATTTGTTGAATTTCTGTTCGTTTGGCCTGTTTGTTTTCTTGGCGGAATGCATGGACTGGGAATTGAACCTGGCTGTCCCTCATGGTAGGCCAGAATTCTACCACTGAACTACCCTTGCACCCCCCCACTAAAATTAATTTTTGTGTTCTCTACTGTATTGTAAGTTTCATGAAAGCCACAATCACCTGGTTGTTTAATTTTTTTTGGTTATGGAGCACCCAATACACATATGGCACATAGGATTTTATTAAATATTTGTTGCTGAATGACTGAAGGAGACCTAAGAACTAACTCATTTTCCCACACTGGAAACAGACTAGACACTGACTCTTAGTGCTAACCAGATTTAAGCTCTTTCATAATTATCATTGTTTTGAGTAAAATCAAAATAAAATCACTAGACTATAATTTCAATGAGAGAGGACAGACAATGGTGGCTCAGTGGCAGAATTCTCGCCTGCCGTGCTGGAGACCCGGCTTCGATTCCCGTTGCCTGCCCATACAAAAAAAAAAAAAAAAAAAAAAAATTAATTTAAATGAGAGACCCTGTCTGTCTTGCTTAGTGCACTATTCCCCAGGACTTAGAACATTGCCTGACACATAGTAGGTAGTCAGTAAATACTTTTCAACTAAATGAAAACCTTACTATGCATCAAACAATAAAATGTTCTAGCATGAGACCCAGCTCCTGAGCCGGTGGTGTCCTCTGGTGACCCAAAATCATCATTGTAATCTTTTCCTTATAACCCCCAACCAACTGGCTTTTAAGCTTCTCACTTTTTAAGTTAACATGACTAGGAAGTGTACCAAAGAGATACATTTAAGGAACCGGTAATGCAATCTCAGCAGTGTAAGAATACTATCTTCTATCTCTATATTACTTTACAGTTTTCTAAAGATGAGTAACGTGCAGATCTGTTCCCCAAAAGAAAAATGCAATACAGGGAAACATACTAATATGAGCATCTATAAGTCACAATGAAAGAACAGAGGAAGCAGAGTAGTGTTTATGTAATAGGAGGGTTGGGAAGGAAGGTGAAGAAATATTTCATAAGGAGGAGTGGTGTGATGGTTGGGTTCTGGTGTCTCCTCTGCCAGGTGATGTGCCCAGTTGTCTGGTCAGGCAAGCACTGGCCTGACCATTGCTGCAAGGATATTTTGTGGGTGGTTGATAAGCCAGAAGGCTGGTTCATTAAAACATCAGTCAGTTGATTGCAGCTGTGGCGGATTATATTTCAATCAACTAAGGGCACATCACCTGCCAAGGGAATAATTTAATCAGTTGAAGACCATAAAAGAAGAAGAGAGACTCTTTCACTGCTTCTTCAGCCAGTGAGCCTCTCCTGTGGAGTTTGTCCAGACCCTTCATCAGAGTCGCCAGCTTCACAGACTGCCCTCCAGATTTTGGACTCTTTCATTCCCACGGTTGTGTGAGACACCTTTATAAATCTCATATTTACAGATACCTCCTGTTGGTTCTGTTTCTCTAGAGAACCCTGACTAATACAGATGGTAATGGGTTTTCTAAGTGTTAGGGGGTGAGGAGACATCTACTTTCTAGACCAGAGATTAGGGAGGGTACGCTGGGCAAAGAAAAGAGGCTTAACAAAAGTGGTCATAGTAATGCATTATTATTTAGTGAAACATAAGACATGTTAGTTTGTCACCATTCAAAGGCTCATTATTCCCTTCAGGAAAAAAGATCAACTCACTATAGCAGGTAAGGAATGTAGAAACTTGACTTGTTGACTTATATTTTTTCCACCTGTTTTCTGCTCCTATGACAGCTTGCACAAGGCATTGTTTACCTATTCTTCCATCTTGACAAAAATAACTTCAGAATGAGCCACTAGAAAAGCTACTTGGTATGGTTTTTTGATAATAGTTTTGATAAGGATATTTCTTTCTTTCTGTCTTTTTTTTTCATATGCTAATATTCCGGGGTCACATTTAATTCTTTTTCCATGTGAGTATACCATTATTGCAGTACCATTTGTTGAACAGGGAAGTTTCTTAACTTAGAAAATTGAAAAAGTATTCCATTGAGACTTTTTAGTACAACTCTAAGGGTAACCTTGAAAAGTGTTAGGATGTTTTTTCTTTTTACTAAGGAAAAATCCCTTTTTAATTTGCAAAATTTTTCTCTGAAAAATTCGTGCTTTTGTGTCCTTTCAAAAACTGGATGTGCCAGTTATATCTCCTCTTAGACTTTCTACCAGCAGGAAATAGCTGTAAATGATTAAAAAATTTAAAAATATTTAGCTGTTCAGCATGCAGTTTTTAAGAAGATATATAGTTCATTATCCATATATTATCAAGTCCTTTGAATAGCATTAAGTTTCTGGTTCATAGCAGGCACTCAGTGCATTTTTGTTGAATGGATACTGAATTCATTTGAATTTCGCCAGGGCCTTGAAATATCGATCAGGCATAGAAATCCAATGATTTATCTTAGAATAAGGAAAGAATAAGGAAATAGAGCACATTTGGCACATCAAGAATTTACTCTGGCACAGAGACAGAAATATGCTAAGGAATTTATCCAGCTTCTCCAAAGATTTAAAAGTTTAGGCTGATATAAAACTCAGCAAAAACTTACCAGGATCTGGATTCAGCAGATGTAGAAAAACAGATGATAAACAAAATGGTAGTGTTTATATCATCAGCTAGCATTTATCGATGGTGCCATCAAATAAAACTGTGACTAATAAATCATAATTATTTTGTTGACATGATTAACTGTGTAGCTTTCACCATAAATAATGCTTTTAATCTTCATAGACCTCAAGATACTACTAATGAAATAAGCAAATGGAATTAAAATGTAGGAAGTAGTAATGCTTGCTTATTTCCATACGGTGGCACTTTGAAACTCAGAGACTCCTGGTTCTCAGCACTTGCACAAAACCTCAGGGTTGGTTATTTGACAAAAGAATGGTTGTGGTTGTCTGCATGACTCGGTCATTTTTTAAAATGTTTTCTTTTTGAGAGAAAATAATAATAAGCACCTTTTCCTCACATTCTTTGGCAGAAATGTTATCTTTTGAAAGTACATAGTGTTTTCCTCCCCTATTTTACTACGTATGACTCTAAAAGCATTTCCCAAGGAAGAAATGCGGCATGTTCAGTTTTTCCCTTTTCCATTAGTGCTTTAATTATTTAGAAAATCTGGAAGGGCAACTGAAAGCTTCATAAAGAACTCAAATTTTGCTATAACTTCAAAGTTTGAGGTTAATAGAACCCTTTTGAGGAAAATGTGCAAAATTTTAGAGCTTTCTTGGGAAAATGCATGGAATTCTCTAAACCTGAATTCTAACCTGGATAAAAAGAACACTATCTTTAGACCCTGGCAAAAGTTTGGGCTGTCACACACAAAAAATGTGTCATTAGTAATTGCTTTCTTTAAATGTGTTTTTACTCATTTCTAGCCATAAGGTAGAGGAAAGAAAAAAAAATTATCCTGCTGATACCAAAAAATCATCATCATCTCATCAGTTTTAAAGAGCTCGTGTCTTAATTATTATTTTCTAGTGTCTGATTTGGTAAATGTCAGTGCTGTGAAATTCTTTTTTATTGTGTAATTGCATAATTACTTGCAGAAACACCTTCTGTGGTTTCCACAATTTAGTAATTTGTTCTGCCCTGTAACTATTTTTTAAATGTAAAATACATGTTATATTGGTAATCTTTCTGATATTTAATTACACCCCATTCCTCACTTCTGAATTTGGAAGTAAGAGAAAAGAAGAAATGAAAGAATTGTGTCTTAATTGAGAGTCTCATATGTGGAAGCTAAAAGTAATTTATTATATTCACTTTTAACAATATGAGGAAATTAATTTAATAAATTGTGGATTTAAATTCTATTTTTATGGGATTTACTACAAATTAGTGAGACAATTTTTAAAGCAAAAATACTCATCCAAATCTTTCCAGATACTTTTTCCTCATCTGAACAACCTCCCATACATTTATTCTAACAATGTTAATAGTGCCCAAAGCATGGTTGGCACTCACTTGGAATTTCTTCTATTATTAGAGCACATTCTTTAGGAAATCTTCAAATATAGAAATTTTATGACAATGAATTTACTTTTTGGGAGGTATCATATTCTTTCATAGTTAAATCTGATGAAGAGTGTCATATTAGTTCTTCCGTATATTCCTTGTCCTGTTTTTCCTACCCTTCTGCTGTTTTTGTTTTATTTGTTTTTATAATTTCATTTATAATGTTTTTCATATTTTGTAATATATTAATGTCATTTTAAGTTTTTAGCCTACTGTCTCTGATTCTCTAGTAGATGGTAAACATTATGAAGCCATTATACTATTTTATTAAAAATTTCCTGCAGCTCCTCAAAACATTTTTAGTACATTTAGATGCATCAGGTAGTCTTTAGATTTGCATTAATATGTACTAGTAGCCCTCCATGCATGAAGTTCAATTATCAACATGGGGTGTCCTAGCCATTATCACCATCCTGAAAATTTCCTTTGCTTCTTTGAGGTAAGCCCCCTTTTCAGTAACTCATGTCTTCCATTTTTAACTCCTTTGTTTTGGTAGGGCTTCCTCAAGGAGCGTTCTAAGAAATGATACATGGAAGCTAAATTTCTCTAGAACTTGCTTGCCTGTAAAGGCCATTATTTTACCCTCAGGCTACTGAAGATTTTTGTCTACCATACTGTTTATCTTCCTTTGCATGCAACTGCCTTTTTGTCTCTCTTTCTCTTCAAACGTTTATAGAATCTTCTTTGGACTTATATTTTTATTCCTTTTTATAAGTGACTTGAGGTGGTCTGTTTTTCTTCCATTTTTGTATCAGGTAGTCTTTAGATTTTCCTTAAATAATCTTTAAATTTGCATTTTTGGGCTCTTTCATTCTAAAAATTTGTATTCTCATTGGAAATATCCTGAAACATCTCTTAATGATTTCCTGCTGTCTGTTCTTCTGTTCTTTATTTCAGGTACTCCTATGACTTTCTGGACTTGCCCTCTAATTCTATCTTTTCTTTTCTCCCTTTTCTCATTTTTTTCATCTTTTGCTCTACTCCTGGAAGTTTTCCTCAACTTTATCCTTTAAATCTTCTATTGAATCTTTATTTTCTACCATATTGTTTTTAACATTCAAGAGTTTTTTTTTTTTTTTACCAATTTTATTCTCCTCTATTAGCTTCTGTATTTATCACAGGGTATTAATGGTAGTTCATTTCTTTTTTTTGGTGTTTAGTTTCTTCTCCTAGCTTAATATCTGTTCCCCTTAAATTGCTTTTCATATTGGTTTGCTCTGTTCCCTATGTTTCCTATTAAAAGTTGCCCTTGTGTATGACTCTTGCTTGTCTGTTTATCTTTAAAGGAAGATAATCTTTTTTGTGTGTTCTGAGTTTGTAGGGAGCTTGTTTCTGTCTTCTTCACTTGACAATGATCTGACCTGGCTGTTTTACTGGATATGCTATTAATGCCAATAGTTTTGCACTTGCATTCATAAAAACATTACATTATCAGAATTTTGTAACATTCAAATGTTATTTGTGAATATAGCAACTAATGATTCTATAGTATTTCATAGTTTGGAATAGATATATGTGCTTTCACAGGTGGAGTCAGGTGTACAGGATGGCAAAATCAGCTGTGTCATCCTCCTGCACCCTTACTTCTCTTACTAAATTTGCCCTGTTCTAACAAGGCTTTATCCAGATAACACAGAAGGACTGTTGCCTATGACACTCATTCCGTCCACCTATTTATATCAACCAAAGAAAAGTCAGGTGTCAAACATCAATTCAGCGCATGCAATGAGGTTTAAACAAACAAAAAACAAAACAAATTATGAGATCATAAACTATAAAATAAATGGTTCTGGAATAAAATTTGAAGCAGACTAGGGTAAGGTATAAGAACAAACATAGTTAACAATTTGAGGGGTTTGGAAACTTCCTTTTAAAATTAATGTTTTAAAATTATTTGAGCTATTTGAGAGCACTGAGTAAGAACACAGGCTTAGAAACAGACAAACTGGGTTCAAGTTCCAACTCTGTCACTCATTACTTATATGTTGAACAATTTACTTAACTGCTAAAATACCATTGCCTTATTATTATATGAGGATTAAATAGTACCCAAGTCATAAAATTAGTGTGAGAATTAAATGAGAAAAGTAATTTAAATCAGTTGCTTAATATAATGCTCAGTCCAATTTGAGCACTCAGTCAATGAACGTTAAGTTTTATGATTAAATGCATGCTTATTCTCGACAATGGGAAAAATACAGGAAAAATAAAGGATCCAGAGAATCATGGATCACTAATCTACACAAGTACATAATTAGTTTTTTTCCCTTTGATTGGTCAAAGCTCTCAGAGAAGGATGTTTCAAGTCTGAAAAGGTGGCTAGCATTGTTCTGGAAGACTGAGGGCATGACAGCTGGGAGTGTCAGCATTCAGCATGCAATTGTTCATTTCCTTCTCATTTCTTTCAGCATGGGAGCCCCGATTGCACCCATGACTGCTGTCCCTTAGTTAAGAAAACTTTATCTTCCCTATGGAATAAAATTACAGTCTTTCAGAGGTGGATCAGCAGTCACTGGCATGTGGAGAGTGGAAAGATCTACCTGGGTTCCAATCACGTTTTGAATGGGTTTATTCAGAGCTTTGATCAGAGTCCCAGGAAATATTGTGGAAGAGCTCAAGGATAGATACCCAGCATTTTTCATTTTGCCATCTTTTTTGGCAATCTGTATCTGTTCTTTACCATAACCCTGACTTCATGTCACCACCAGATTGCCCAGGCACTCACTTTTCTTAAGTTTCTGTATTTTCCATTCTGGGCAAATTCCAATGGAACTGTTCCTCCCCCTAAGCAAACAACAGAAGAAAGTGAGATCTTTTATTTCAGAATCCTATTCTCAGTTATGTAGTTTGTGTATTTAATAAATGAATCTATTTATCCAAAACATTTACCATTGATTAGAGACCATTTATAACACAAGGGGATTCAGGTATAAGAATACTGAGCATCAGTAACATTTGCCAATAAGAACTCAGCAGACAAAAACATTATGGAAAGGACAGTTGCTAGTCTCCCTTCAGCCGAGTGACTAGTCAAATTAGGTGCAAAAGGGGAGGCAACCGCAAGCAGAGTTCAGGTTAGCGTTTGATGTGGTGAGATTGGTGAGTGACAGCAGAATTGTAGGCATCTTATCCATCTGACAAGGCATGACAAGTGGAACATCGCAGAGAGCAGATGGCCAGGCAGAGGTCATCACTGTGGATCCGGGCGTAGCAGTGATTTTACAGTAGGACTGCTGCCAAGGCATAGAAGACAGTAGTGAGCTTCAGAGAAGTCATTAACTGTTAGGCTGAATGTCAGGGCTTCATTCATATACATGCAGATTGGAACAAAGCCTTATTTCTATCAAGCATGGATCGGAAGGCAAAAGGGAAGTACAAGAAATGTGGCATGTCAGAGACTCTATGGTATCCAGAGAACATCTCTGACACAATAAGAAAATTAGCTATGCAAACATTTCTAAATGCTGCAGAATGTTTCTCAAAGTGTAGTTCATGAACAATTCCATCTAGAATCAAATGGTGATGCCCTAAAGAAGACATATTCTTTGTTCTTTGTGTCTTGGTTCTGTAGATTGACAGCTCGTAAGTTGATTCTCTAACAGAAGACAATGCAGGTATGCCAACCAGCAGTAGAGAAGTTAGGATTATATGTTATGTGAGAAGGAAGGTGCCATCCTCTTTTATTGGAAATAAGTGAATTGGCTATAAATGCCATTTAAACCTGCATAATCATACAGGTATTCCTTAATACTTTTGATGAATGCAACCTCATGTCAAAGCTCCAACTTCTTTTTCTTTCAGTGAAGTTACTATTTTTTATAATGAAGAAAAGAAATGGCTTGCAAAAAAAAAAAAAAAAAAGTAACCCAAAACTCAAAGAGTTGCTGTAACTTGATTTTCACTGAAGTCTTCTAAAAATTGGGTGTTGTTTTCAAAAGACATTAAAACACTTTTTGTTTTTTCTAAAAAGTGACTTTAGATAATAAGTTACTTTCTTGACACTACAGTTTTGATGGGACAATGACTTGCAAGAGTTTGGAAAATGAGAAATTATTTTCTTTTTCATTATAAATAGAAAGTACCAATGTCTGTGCACCAGAACATTGCTCAATTAAAGTCTCAATAGTTCCTTAATTTGAGAATTCAATGTGATAGTCATCAAAATTCCCTTCAATCTAAGATTTTTTTAATGATCAGAAGTATGTATAATACTCTTTTTTGAAATAAGTTGTATTAATATTTTCAAGTTAATGACCATAAAAATAAATATAAAAATCTTCAACCCATAAATAAATAATTCTTACTGAGTTCTCACATTAAAGCACATATAAGTAATAATGTTAAAATAATAATATCCAGCCTCTTACCAGTCATAAAGCTTTGAAAATAAAATATTCAGATGTTTTATTCCCCTTTGTGTAATTAACTGGAATTGATATGAAATACTTGGGACCAGAAAAATATATTTTCTAAAATAAAGCATTTGGGAAATAATCAGGCAAAGGTACATCTATATAATGGAATATTATACAGCAATTAAAAAATAATGCATACTTATTTTAATTTACATGTTAAGATGCTCAAGCCATATTTTTGAGTAAATAAAAAGGTTGTAAAAGTATGTGTAGTACAATCTTATTTTTGTAAAATAATGCCTATATTCCTCCATGGGTATGTTTGTCTTCAAGCAGAGTCACTAAAATGTTAATTGTGCCTAGGTTGGGTGATGGGATTTTAGACAATTTATTTTTCATTTTCTGTCTTTGGTTGATTTTCTGTGTTTAAGTCTCTTAAAATATGCACTAAAAATAAAGTTTAAATAAATTAGACAGCTATCTTTTAAAAAATTAAAAGAGGTCACCATACTTTAGGAAAGACTGCTGCTTCAGAGGCACGGATATTCTCTCAATTCCAAAGTGTAGACTTTGATGAGGAGATGTTTACTTGCTGTTTCCACGTCTTTCATTTCAGCATAAAAGTGACCCCTGCAGCATTAAACTAAGCCCAAATTTTGAGGGAGCTCCTGTGGACAATTTCTTTAAGAAATACAAGGTAACCTGTGTTAATAGACTCTCCTCAAGATTCCAATGTGCCAGAAAGAATGGCTTATTTATATGAATGAAATAATCAAAATTAATATTTAGCAAATATTTCAGTTGGTTGGAAAGAATTCATTTACAGAGCTGGAGGCTTGCATTGGCTCCATTTAATTGATCAGGTCTTCACAGCATGCCTTACCTTCTCAAACAGAAAAAGGTTAATTTAAAGAGTATGAATGAAAAAAAGAATTTTGAATATTTTATTTTCTTCTCATTAGAGGAAACTCTTTTCCATGCCTGCCAATATTATTTGCAGGACCTGGTACAAAAGTGCAAATGGATACCCATACACTATATGTCTAAATAATTAAGCAGTGATAAATCAATCTAATAAACTGTTAAATAAAATATGTTCTGCTCTCCTTCTTTGACATTACAACCTGAAAGTCCATGTTTGAATTTAGAAGTTTTGGACTCCTGGGCTGGTATCCTGCGCCATTTAGGTAGCCACCTCTCATTGTCCCACAAGATTTCATGCTGTGGGGTGGGGCGCGGGTAGAGGTGGATATGAAGATGTGTTTTCCAGATCTCCCATCAGATAAGGCTTGCAACCTCCCCCACCCCCACCCCAGCTCTTCCAGAGACTGCCTCAACTATGAAGAGCTAACAAGCTCAAGGTTTTATCCTCCCCTGGGCAGGATGTAATGACTGATTGCAGGTGGGAATATGTAGTCCCAACGGAGGACAACACTGATTTAAGCTCCAGAGCTCCCCTCGGGTTTGTATGAGGCTGTTAGAGAACCAGAATCAGAGTTCAACTTCTCTTCTTTCCAATTTTGCCTTTTCCTCTCACAAGTATAGATCCAAAAGCACTCCCTAATAAACTTCCTGCACACAAAGCTCTGTTTCAGAGATCATTTTCCAGACAATCTAGCTTGCCTTACCCAGCAAGACAAGTCCCCTTAAAGTTCAGGGAAAGGGCAAGACTCTCCTTACTTGGGCCTAAGAGTCCTGCTTAAATCATTTACCTTAAGTGACATGCATAAGAATAACTTATGGTGAGGTTCCTTATTATGCCTGCATCATGAACTCACCTCCTAGAGGTCCTGCTTTCTAAGATTTGGAATGCAGCTAGCAAATCTGAATTTTAAACTAATATACCAGATGATTTTGAAGCAGACTCAACTTGAGTGGCTTTTCACATTAGTATATATACTCTAAATATAGAATAAAATTATTGAAATCCCATGCTCCTAAGATATAAAAGGAGCCAAGAACCTTTCTCCCTGGTGTTTCTCAACAGGATAGGTAATAACAAGTAATGTGGTATGAAGCATAATGAGATCAAAACCTGGTACAGTGATTAGCACTATGAAAAACTGTTTATGCTTCAGCCAAATTTGAGGCATTTTCCTTACCATCCCACTAATTTTTGTAACACTTCCCATCCTGGCCCACCCTTTCAACTTTTCCTACTTTTTCTCCACAGCTCTCATCATTTTCTGCTATATTGTACTTTACTTATCTGCTGTTGTCTATTGCAGCACTAGAAGTTAAGCTTCGTGAAGTTGGATGTCTGTTTGATTCAATGCTTCATCTTCAGTATATGATATGGTATGTGACATCTAATAAATGCTCAGTAAATACTTGGTGAATGAGTTATTTAATTTTATAGTAGATCACAAAAAAGAAGGTGGGGATACACTCAACAGTGTTCATTTCCTTCTGAATCACAAACTAGCATTATCCATCACCCCAGTGAAGCAGGCATTCTCAGACATTCCTAGAGGCAGACCCAGAGGAAAGCTGCACTTCCAGCTTTTGCATAGATTAAAAATACTGGAACTAGGACTAGAAACAGGTAGATAAAAATCTGTGCTTTAATGACTGAGTTACAAGCAGAGGAAATTATCAGAGACCAAGCTGTCCTTTATTGACATAAAACCATCACTAGACTCAAAGAAGAGCAGTAAACAACACAGAAACCAATGAACCATGATAGAGGAAGTGCATAGACCCAGAACAGACACACTGCTTAACTGCTCATGGCTATGAGCTTTTTTACAACTCCTTAGTGAAGAAAGTTTGCAAGAGGTCTCTAATTCAATTTGTATATAATTTTGTAGTCTGTCCAAAATAGATTTATAATAAAGTTAATGGTTTTGTCAATTGAAGATGGTTCATTTTGTAGTGTGGCTTCAGTAGTATTCAGCTAATTGTTTTATCTAAAGAGTACTATCTGGATTGGACTATCAGTTTACTTATGTCTGGGGTGGACAGAACCATCAAGTGGAAGCAATTCCATAATGAATGCCCAGATATTGCTTTCTACAGTTTGGGATGATATATCCATTTAAATAAATAGTTTCTTGAAAAAGGATAATGATGATACTGTTAAGTGCTATTAAGGTAAATATTTTTGTCATTTAATGCTTTTAAAAGAAATGCTAGGTAATGGATGATTTAAACTAGACAGCTTATAGAATGAAGGAAAACACTGGTTCCTGAAATCATCAGGGAAAATTATATCACTTTGCATAAACTAACAATAGCAGAACCTAAGTAATTCTATATAAACATAAGAATACTAGATTGCAAATATATATGCATTAATATGTGTGAATTTATAATAAATATTTATTTATAATATATATTGCTAAGTGGCATGCAATCTAAATATTTTTATCATTTTTTCCTTACTCCCTCTTATTGTACTTGATTTTGATGTGCAATAAGAATTGTTCTTTCATTTTGTTTGACTTTTACTAATTTCTTTTCTAAATGAACTATAATCAGTGCACATCAAGAGATACGGTAATATAGGCATATTCTTAAAATGTTGCCAATTGTTGCATTAGGCTATAGAAATTCCAACTTCAAATTGCATAGGAAAAGAGAAGCTTTTGAAGGAAATGAGTTAATGAAAATAAAACTCTGATTAGTGCTTTCTGTGAGCTTTTTACAGACAAATGAAAAATTAAGGATCACTTCATCTGATTAATTTTCTCTAGATTAGTGAAAAAAAACCTTTAGTCTCTTGAGATCATTTACTTGAAGATTTCTGAAATTTTAAATGTGTAGAAACTTGCAAGGAGAGTTTTCATTTGCAAATAATTTAAAGTTTGTTTCCTAGGTGACAATTCTTCAACAAAGAGTTCATGTTGAAACCTTATTAAAGAAACCCTGAAGATAATACTTGGTAGAGACACAGGTTTATTATTTCAGAAGAAAAATAGGCTACCTAATTTTCCAGCAGACTGTAGTTCTCTTCTGAGATTTAGGGATGCACTTGGTCTTTAATATGTTGTTTCAATTGGAAAAGTTTCTCTATTTGAAACATAGAGGTAGATAACTTTGACATATTTAGAATTATGAAGTCTGCCTCAACACCCAAACACATTTTGTTCAGTTTAAATTCTCTGCACAAATGACAGTGTGATACAACAGGAATACCAAGAAAATGAATAATCATTATTTACAAGGATCTTAAATGCTAACAGAAGACGTTCACTAAAAATCAACACACAAGACTGCATGGGCTATATGTCTATTTTACTATATAAAGAAGATGTAATAAGTGTTACAGGAAATCAGTAAGGGAGAAATCACTATGAATTTACCATGTCAGAAAAAAGGAGTTCTCCTCAATTGGTCTTTGAAATAGAAGAGTTGTTTCAATTCAGCAGACATTCATGTACAGTGACTTGCAAATTCAAATTGGTAGTAAAATGAAATGGAGACTGTCTGTGTCAGACACTGAATGAATGAATGAATGAATGAATGAGTTAGTTAATTTTAAGGTAGAACACAGCAAAACCAAAAAGAAGGAGGGATGAACTCAACAGTTATTGCTCCTTTCTAAAAGCAAATATAATTTAAAGTTCAAAACGTTTTATAAAGTAATACTCTTTAAAATATTATTTTAATTTCCCTTTTTCATGGAGTGGTGTTCATATGAGGTATTTCAATTATATTAATGGCCATGTATCAAAGTAGATGTTGTTGATATATATATATAAACATTTTTCCCCTTCAAAACTAGTACATAATTCTTTCTTCATAGTATTGATCATTTGGAAGATCGGCAATAAATTTGTTTAAGAATGATTTTGCATGCAAACAAAAGTATACTCAAGAATTGCTTAAGAAGTTTTGATGTTGAAGAATGATTTTGCATGCAAACAAAAGTATACCCAAGAATTGCTTAAGAAGTTTTGATGTTGAGTCCAAATCTGTTATAACATACCAGAGATATTGTTACTGTGCAATGGCTTACTACCCAATGTGTGCAGGGCCCAACACCATGGCATTGCGATTTTGAGAAAAGAAAGAGCTTTAATGCAGGTGAATAACAAGGTGACAGGAGGCCAGGCTCAAATCTGACTCTGATCTGAGATTTAAAAGAAATTGTAGGGGAACGGGAAGTGAGAGGTGGGATTAGAAGCGGGGAGCTTTGACATGACATAGTCCAAATGTTTAATTATAGAGCTGCCCATGTGTTGTATAGTGGATTTTAGGCCAGATCTTCCTTATTGAAGACCCCCTCACATTTGATTTGCTTCCAAATATCTCCCTGTCTTTGTAAACTTGGTTCTGAGGGAGGTGACCCTTGTACCTGGTGTCTCCAAGTTCATCTGAGCCGCAAGATTTGGTGTTTTCTGCATATGCTCTAATTATATACCCTGTAGTTAAACAAGCTCAGAAGAAAGAGTTACAGAAATAGAGGACATCTTCTCATAAACCAGTTTTGGTCAGCCTATGGTTTCAAACCCAACTTGAGTTTTTGAACATTCTTCAGTCTTGAGGGATCCAGGATGATGACTGCTCTGACTGTTTCATGCTGTAAGGGCCTAAATTAGGATGTGAGAAATGGAATTGCTTGGCTGGTAGCTGAAGGTATTCACAGGTTCTGGTTGTCATTCTTGGAGGGACTGGTAGCCTTGAGTTTCAGGGCTCAACTGGCATAGGAACAATCTGGAGTCTTTAAGTCTCTGAGAAATAAACTTAATAAATAAATTGAAAAGTATAGGTCCCAATAAAACAAGTAGAAAGATCATGATTAAAGGACTTCAAACAAGTGAATAAAATCATGTTTTATTGGAGAAATAGTTTTTTGTAAAGTCCAAGATGGAGCCTGGGTTATTGGTTCCATGTAGCCACATGGCTTGTTTATGGTGTCCAGATATCTTTAGGGTTTTCAGGTACATTTTTGCTTGGGGTTTTGTGTATTATAGCAATTTGTGTTATCTGGCTGAGATCCATAGAAGAGTAACTTCTAGAATGACCTCCCTACTCCATTTGAAATCTCTTAGCTACTTTATTTTATTTCTTTTAACATCTCCCCCTTTTGGTCAAGATCTTTCTCCAAAGCATTGCTGTTCAATATCTGGTGTTAGTACTGTGGCACCAGGGAGGCTCATCCATGGGAATCATATTCCATGTAGAGGGGAAGGTAGTGAGTTCATTTGCAGAGTTTTGGCTGAAAGAAAAAGAGATATTGAGAGAGAAAGAGAGAGAACACATCTGAGCAACAAAGGGGATTTCAAGGGTCACCTCTTTGGCATTAATTATAATAAGGCTTAGTTTCATCATTACAGAAGTAAGTTTCATAAGTGTAAGCCTCAAGATTGAGGGCTTGGTTCATTAGCAAACTTCCTTTCATAAGGCAAAGCTCATATATTCCAGAGTTTATTTTCATAGATCTCCCTGTTAAAGTTTAAATAGGGATAAATTATGTTTCCCAAAAGGAGAGGGTTTTAGATTTAGACCTTGCAAAATATCTTGATTATAACTTCAGTAAATTGGGAGTCACTATTGCTTGAGAGAACAGCAGGAATTCCCAAGGTGGGGAAGTTTACAGTTCTGAGGTTTGCTTCCTGAGTCCATCAAGAGAACTTGTAATTAATTTTTCAGTTTATTCCAAAAACAGTTTGAAATGCATCAGATATTATATCAACATGTACAGAATCCCAAGAACTCATTCCCAATTCCAGGTTCCATGTTAAATAAAATTGAATTAGGTTGTCTGAATAAACTGCCCAGACAGGTTTAATCAGATAGTGTGCCACAGAAAATCTAAATTTTGGACAAACTAAATTTCTCACTTGGTCTCATATAGAAAATCAGGTCCCAAAATACAAGGTCACCCTCACCCTGTATCCTGATTCACTTTGGTCCTACCCAAGCAGCCCCTTTCACATTCCCAATTGAAATCTGATCCCTTCTTTAGCTTCTTCAATAGTTATTGCAAGGAGGCATCTCCCAGAATTGATGAAGCTCCTTCAGTACCTCCAGAGCTGGAGAACTCCAAAGTGTCATCCAAAATTCCAAGGAGCTACCAGGTCAAACACAAAGAGCAAAGCACCTCAGAATTTTAGAAATAATATCCAAAGCATAGGAATAAATGTGGTTGCAATCTAGGCCCTAATTTCCTTACGTGCGGAAACATAAATGAAATATTTGTTTCTAGAAGCAAAACATTTGACAGTTAACTTATATTGAGGTCATCAATAACGGATCAGAGCAAAAGATTTTTTCCTATCTCCCCTTTATGCTTTGCCAGGGTAATGTTAATTAACAGATAGAACATAATTTATATATTTGCTTTGACTCTTTTTTAAAGTCCTTTTTTGTTTTCTTGAAGATGACGCGTTGAACTGTAGCTGACTGCATATACTTTTAGAGAAGCATTAGAGGAAAGCAATGTAACTGATAAGGAAATTTGATTGTCTATGTGACATGTAACATTTTTCTAAGAACAGCTAAAATCATGATCAAGAGCATTATATTGTTTAATATCATGCAGGTTAGTATGAAGACATAACATGGACAATGAGAATATTTTCATATCTCTAGGAATTTTATACAACCTCTAAATAGTTATATGAGCAACATTAAACCCATACAAAATTCAACCAACAGAAGTTAGAAAATCCCCTTTAATATTTATAATACTTCCCATGCAACTCATAACATATCAAATGAATAACTATTTCTGGCACCTCATTTTTTTTATAAGGTGAAAGAACAAATCCTTTGTGACAATTAAAATAAAATATATCCTTTAGGGTTTAATTTTGGGAGGGCAAAATGTCAGAAATTGTCAGTTTTGAATATTATGTTAAACAGGAACATGGGTGACTGTGAAACAATATTTGTTTCCCTATTTAACCAATGTGACAATAAAAGAGTAAGATAGGAATTAATATGATTTTAAGAGAAAGACTTATTTCCTTTAAAAGTGAGACTTGCTTTCCAAAACAATAAAGGATGATAAGGTTAACATAAACAGCAGCAAGGATATTATTTTGAAATGACACAGAATCTTTGAATTCCAGGCAGAATACTCAGATGGTTAAAAAAAATCTATTCATAACCTCTAATTAAGAGCAGACCAATAATCGGACAAAACGTCATCATTTTAACAAAAAACAAACTCCAGTTTTACATGAATATACAGTTGATATGAAAGTTCTTAAAAATGTTGTAAATAAGCTTATGAAATCTTAGTCACCATTGACCATGACAGATAAAATTGATTTCCACAAACCTTCCATAACCTTTTATATTCATTTTGGTTTTGTTCACATTTCTGCACATTCTGAGAAACCAGTCATTTTAGTTAAGGACAAAACTACAGCTTTTATCCTAAACAAAGCACATCCTGCATACTTTACATACCGGCACACCTTAAGTTACCTAAAAGATCTTTGAAAAGTCTTTCAGCATCCTACAAAACACAATTATGCTAAAATTAAAGTTTTTTTGTTTTACATTTTTCATCAATTTAAAAGCTAATAGATGCTAACTTATTTTATCAGTAAACCTATATAAATTTAGGGAGAATTTACCCATGTGGAAGAAAATTGTATGCTTATATTGCCCCATTAACACTGAAAGCCCAGAGGACGTAGCTACTTTAGGGGATAGTTTCTAGAAATTTTGCTTTCCTCAGTTCACCATTTTGTCAGTATTCCAGTGAGATCTATTATGAATACTTTCTGAAACAGCATTCTGGAGGCAAATAGGGAAGACTGGCTTAAAGCCATGATTTAATTGTGGGTTTATCAAAGCAGCTAGCTTCCCCCACCCTCTTTTTTTTTTTTTTTCTCAATAGAATTGTTTGGTTAAACAGGAGTAGGACTAGAATTTGTTACTGCATTTTTTTTCCGATGTATTTACCTCATAGTTACCAGGGTTTCCCTCTATATTTGCCTAAGAATGAGCAGGAATTTTAATTAAAACCTAAACCTTTGGTCATCCAGCAATTTCTTAATGCAAGAAATATTTTTTATTTTCCCTCCACTGGAGGTTAAAAATATCTGTTTTTATAATATCCCAAAATTATAAACAACCTCAAGAGCATCCTGACTACCAGTTTATGGAAAATATACTACAATTGTTTAATCTGTCCGAAGTATAATCCAGGAAAACATTTCTATAGCTCTCAAGGACATTTTCCTTTTACCTACTGGACCTTTTGAAATTTGGCAATTGAATTTTATTCAATTACTCCCATCCCAAAGCAATAAATATGTGTTAATGATTTATCTACTGCAGCTACCATTGCAAAGATATTGTTGGAAAAAAATACTTGCAATTTGGGGAATTCCCTTAGAACTCCACAGCAATGTTCCCCCTTTGCCTAGCACTTCTAATCTCCAGGCCCAATAGGAATTTTAAACCAACCCTCCACCCCACCCCACCCCACCCCCGCGTCTTTCTGCACCTGACCCTTTCCCCATAGCTGCCCCAACTGGTATGTTTCTCAAAGGAGCCTTGGCCAGTTCCATTCTCTGGCCAAGGTTTAGGAAGTCCTGAAGGCAGGATAGGTGACACAGAAAGAATGCAGCCTGGCCTGTTGAGTCTGATTTTAAGTATTCCAAATGAGGGAGGTGGATTTAAGACAGATAAGGTGGCCCTGGTATTGATTAGAGCTATACCCCTTACTTTCATTGTTTCCAGTTATTGGATTTATTTCTCTTAAAGCTATGATCCAGACAATTGGATAAGTCTTTACCCTTTCCCAGGGCAACCTTAAAAATTAAGGCAGGCCATGGTGGCTCAGCAGGCAGAATTCTTGCCTGCCATGTTGGAGACCCGGGTTCATTTCCTGGTGCCTGCCCATGCAAAAAAAAAAAAAAAATTACATTGAAAGGCATTTTGCTTTCTTAGAGGGCAAAGAAAATTGGGTAGAGGAGGGTATTGCTGCCTTCGGGAAGTTCCAGGCAGTTTCTTTCCAATGTCTAGGTTATTTACCTAAGGATAGCTTCATTTTTCTCTGTTTCCCCCACCCCCAAATATTTTTGTCTGTCCAGATTTCTGCATGACCTTCCCCAGCAGTTATGTAAATTAACTGATAAAGGTCTGAGTATCAGACTCCTAAGTCTGAATGATAAGAATGAATTTTTTTGCAGAACCCACTGAGTCTTTAGTAGGATTTGAGAAATCAATCACTATAGCAGGTGAAATCATATTATTAAGCTAGGATATAGGGAAATAAGACAGAAGGCACTTAAAAAGTGTTAAAAGTTAAGCTTCTTTAGTATCTGGAACTCAAGTACATATATATATATGAATATAAATATAAATAAATGAATATTTAAGTAATTAATATCTTTAATTACTTTTATTACTATCTTTAAGTAATTTGAATGGAGTTCAACTAAGAATTTTTATTTATTAATTTGGTATATTTTCCAGAAGTAGGAAAATATACACCAAACAAACAGACAGACACAATTGGAAAGCCTGTAGCTTCAATTAAAAGTTTTTAAGCAATGAGTCAGACACAAAAACATAGAATCACAGAAACAAAATTAGTTTAAATGATAATTTTGTACGCTTTCCTGAACTTTCTCACACTGATAAAAAGACAAAAAAAATTGAACATATGAGATTTAATTTTATTTTTCTTCTCTTTTACAACATAAAACTAATTGAAATACAGCCTTACAGTTAAGAGATCCATTTTCTATTCATTGTTTCCCAGATTATAGTTTATATAGGGGTCAGGCTGTGTTACAAAAGAAAATGATTTTTTCTTTTTGATTGATTTATCACCAAACACAGACCAATTATCCAAAATACATTTCAAAGGACTGCAGTCAGATGTACTATGAACATTTCCCATAGTTACAATTATCTGGCAGCAACAGAAGATTTCATGGAGTTAGATCTGCCTAGCAGGACTCAAACCTGGCTTCTAACCTTTGTAAGCTTACCCAGAACCAGAACCTGAAACTGTGAGTACTTCCCATGACCAAATTCTCCTACGACTTGTTCCCAACAACAGATTTTAGGGTGGCACTTGAATTTACAATCCTAGCAAACAAGCTTTAACAAGAGAATATGTAATTATATGAAGTTACTCACCCAGAAGGTGTCTGTTTCCAGAACAATTTCCTTCCGCAAAGTAGTAGGAAATGCTCAAGGGCCTGGAGAGCTGCCATAGCAGAGGGGATCCTGATTGTGGAACCTCTAGCAAACTGGTCTAGGAGGCCACTTAGGGTTGGTGAGGGCGAGCCCATGCCCACTGGGTTGTGGTACCTTGGGCAAGCATCCTGAGAGTTGAATATACCTTCATGGTTACCAAATTGTTACTGAGCAAGGTCTCACTGCCTGGCTTGCACAGAGGTCAATACCATGACATCAGGATTTTGAGAAAAGACAGAGCTTTAATGCAATGGAGCTTTAATGTGTGAAGACAGGAGACCAGGCTCAAACCTGCCTCTCCAACAAGAGAATTAAGGCACATTTTATGGGAATAGGAGGTGAAAGGTGGGGAAGTTTGACTTGGCATAGTCAAAATGGTTAATTATAGAATTGTCCATATGGGGTAGAGTGGATTTTAGGCCAGGTCTTCCTTATTGAAGGGCTTCTCACATTTGATTTGCTGCAGATGTCTCCCTATGCTCATGATCTTGGTTCTGAGGGAGCTGACCTCTGTTTTTCTGGTGTCTCCAAGGTCATCTGGAGGCAAAAAGATTCAGTGGTTTCTGAACATGCTCTGGTTATACACCCTGCAGTTTAAATAAGCTCAGAAGAAAAAGTTATAGGAACAGAGGATTTTCTCCCACAAACTGGTTTTGTCTTGCCCACAGTTTCAATATCAGGGATAATGCTCAGTTGTTTGCAAGGTAGGGTGAACTGGCCTCCATTTCATTCAGTCTGGTGTTTGTTCTAAATGATTGATGCTTATGCATTGATTGCTAAGCATTTATAATGTCACCCTTCGATACCAGCAAAGACCCGAGTTTTTTTCTCCCTTATTCTGTCCATTTCACGTTGGTTTAAGATGCTTATGGAAATTCCAGACGTTTTATGTTAAAGGCAGGAAAAGGGGAAAGGATGGCCTATTTTTTTAAACTTTTTTTTTTTTAAATTGTGAAATGTGTCATATATACAAGAAAGCTATCAATTTCGAAGTACACTTTAACAAGTAGTTATAGAACAAATTTCAAAGTGTGGTATGGGTTACAGTTCCACAATTTCAGGTATTTCTTTCTAACTGCTCTAAGACACTAGAAACTGAAAAGAAATATCAGTATGATTCAGTAGTCATACTCATTTGTTGAATCCTAATATCTTCTCTGTTACTACACCTCCTTCTCCTTTGATCCATCTCCCAATCTTTAGGAATATTTGGACAAGGACCCTTCTCATTTCTTCATGTTGAAAGGGGTGTCAACATTATTGGATAAAGGAATGTAGCTGGCTGATGCTTTTGGACAGACTGCTTTGGAATCCCTAATGTTTGAGACAGTATCACGGATTTCCCAGGTAAAGCTTAATAGTTCCATATTTTTCTCCAGTTCCTCAAGGGACTTTGCCAGTACTTACAATTATCTGTCCAACATACTCTGGGATGTTTTCAGGTATTACATTAACTTATATAGAATTACAAGCCCTTATTCCTATGGCTACATGTGTTTGGGTTGTTTAAATGAGCTATACGGACAGGTTAAGTTAGATTGTGTGCTGCAGAAAATTTAGGTTTGGGACAAAATAAACCTTTCTTCCTTTGGTCTCATACAGTAGGTGAAGTTCTAAAATCAGACAGTGTCCTTCTTTACCCTGTATTTTGATTTACCTTAGTCCGAATGAAATCAACTTCATTTCTATTTCTAATTGAAACCTGCTATCTTTTTCAGCTTCTGTAACAGTTGCTGTATACAAGAATGCTGACTTTCAGAGCTTTAACTGTGAGTCTTGAAAGTCACACAGGTACCCGAAGTTCCAGGAAAATACCAGGTTTACATATATAGTACAGCATCTTAGGATTTAGAAATAACTCTTAAAGCTCAGGAGTAAATATGACTGCTGTGAGAACTTACAATCTAGTCCTCAATTTTCTTATAAGTATTTTCTAAAAGAGACCACACAATATTTGTCCTTTTGTTTCTGGCTTACTTTGTTGAACATAATGTCTTCATGCTTCATTCACCTCATTGCATACTTCATTACTTCATTCCTTTCTGTAGCTGCACAAAATTCCATCATATGTATATACTACAGTTTGTCCCTCTGCTTCTCTGTCAATGTATGCTATAGTCACTTCCATCCATGGAGTATCATAAATAATGTCACCATAAACATCAGTGCACAAACGTCTATTTGAGTCCCTGCTTTCAGTTCCGTCAAGTATATTTCCAGTAATGGGATTGCCTAGTCACATGGTGACCCTATATTTAGCCTCCTGTGTATCTACTACATTGTCTTCTGGAGGGGCTGCCCCATTCTACGACCCTACAACATTTAATAAGTGTACCTCTCCACAGTTCCTTTAGCACTTGAATCTGCTTATTTATTTTGAATCTGAAGATTTTGTTGAGATATACTCATACAACATATATCCTATCCAAAATAAAAAATGTTTCACAGTATCCTCCCTTAGTTTTACAATCATCATCACTCTCAATTTTAGACAATTTTCATTACTCCAATGAGAAAAATAACAGATAGACACATCCACACGAAAATGAAAATCCGAAACTCCCCTTAACTCTTGTCCCCTCTGCAATTATTTCCCCTTATATTGTTGTGGTACTAGGGATGTATTCCTGTTAAATATAGACCATAGAATGCAATGTTTCCAGGTATTACATAAAGCTCTATAGAATTACAAGTCCTCATTCCCATTCTGGGCTACCTATGTTTGGGTTGTTTAAATGAGCTGTCCCTATAGGTTATGCTCGATTGTGTGCTACAGTAGTTTTTTTCCATATAACTCATTATTATTAATCCTTTGTACAAATTTGCAGTACAAATATAAATAAGTTCTTGCATGAACTACTTCAAACTTATGACACTTGTACAAAGATGACCCATTTTTAACAGAACAACACGGATTTAGAAGCCCTTCAACATACTTCCTCTTATATCTCATTGAGCAGGATTGTGTGTCATGTCCTCCCCTAGCTACAAGGTAGAGTGGGAGCTGCTTGTGTAACTTTTTTTTAACCTGTATAATGGAGGAAGGCATGAAATTAGGGATTGTATATGGATATTGGGTTGGCCAGCCAATAACATCTGCTGAATTAGAGAAAATTAGAATTAGAGAAAAGCACTTGAAAATATTGAAATGAGCAGGCAAAATGATAATTAAACTTTTGTTCTTTCAAGTCCTTAGGACAAGGAGTAGCACAAGAATAGAGATATCTGATGAACCAGATACCTCGAAGTCTAAACGAAAATAACTATCCTTAGAGCTTGATGAAGCCACTTCGACAACTTAATTTTGATTAAATTGTTTTTATTTACTTGGGATTTGAATTCCATAATTACAATTGAGAGTACTTAAGTAATTCTCCCAAAACATTTTTTTAAATTAATTCTCTTCTCTTGTGAGGTTTTGTAAGCACATTTAATTTTATTCAATCTTTATGAGATACATAAAGAGATGGGAGTACTCTCACTGAGAAAAATAAAAAAAGGATATAGAGGGAAGAAACAGCAGTATTTTCTGCCTTCCTAGGATGCAGCAGCCCCTGTTACATAAGTCATTCCATTTAATCCACACAAAATCCTATCACCAGGATATATGATTGTCTGTTTTACAAGCAAGGAAATCTGAGTCTTAGAAACATTAAGTAAATCACACTGATAGTAAGTGACAGAGGAAGGGTTTGTTCATTTCTCTGCTGAACTTCAGCTAGAAACTCTCTCGAATTTACCTTCATATTCCTCATGCTCAGCAGAGAATTTGGCTCCCAGAGAGCTTTCAAATGTTTATTCAGCAAATGCATTTAAGTTCTGTCATGCTCAAAAGCCTATTCTGCTTACATCATACACTGTTCCATTTCCCAAGAACAGGTTCCATCAGTTATGCTGTTTCAGTTTGCTAATGCCATTGGAATGCAATATACCAGCAATGGATTAGCTTTTACAAAGGGGATTTATTAGTTCACAAATTTACAGTTCCTAGGCCATGGAAATATACAAATTAAGGCATAAACGAAAGGATACCTTCACTCAGGAAAGGAGGATCAAGTCTGGGGTTCCTCTGTTATATAGGAAGGCACAAGGTGATGTCTGCTGGCCCTTGCTCTGGTTTCATTGCTTTCAACTCCTGGTTCCAGAGGCCTCCTCTCTAAGTGTCTGTGGGTCCTCAATTATTTTCTCTGGTGCAAATTGTGTATTTCATATCTTAGCTTTGCATCTCCAAATGTCTGTGTCTGATCTCTCCAAATATCTCTGCTTTTTTTTCCAAAATGTTACCTCTTATAGGACTCCACTAAGTGGATTAAGTCACACACTAAGTGGTTGGAGTCAAATCTCCATGGAAACAACCTAATCAAAGGGTCAACCCAAACAATAGATCTGCCCCCATAAAATCGGATTAGGATTAAAAGAGCATGATTTTTCTGATGCCACATAACAGTTTCAAATCAGCATAAATGCTTTCCAATTTTCTGGTAAATGATGAAATGTCAAACTTTTAGATATCTGAGGTAGTCTAGTGGACTCAGAATTAGATTTTAATTTCTACATCATCATTTACTATCAACTGACCTTAAGCAAGTTACTAAATATTATTTGGCTGCATTTTCCCCCCATTAAAAAATAATGACAAACACACATACAATGCTTTCTAGATACTAGGCCTTATTCTAAGCCTTTAAATCAACCCATTTAATTTTCACAATTGCACTGGGAGAAAAATGTGGTTGTTATCACTCACAAATGTGGAAGGTTAGCTATTTGCACAAAAAATGTTGCATTAAAGAACACCCCAAAATTCAGAGCCTTAGCTCAACAATCATACATTTTTTTGAATATGTAAGTCAGCTGAGAGTTAGCTGACCTTGGGTAGGATCAGGTCAGCTGGAGTTGGCTTGTCTTAGAAACTAGGTTCTGCTTCACAAGTTTCTCCTCCTTTTCCAAGGTACAGAGGGTTAGCTTGGGAACATTTTCTCTGGGAAATGGCAGAGATGCAAGATCAAGAACAATCCACAAGTGTTTTTCAGGCCTCTGCTTCTGCCACATCTGCTAACATCTCATTGGGCAAAGTAAGATATGTCAGGTCCAGAGTCAGGTGGTGGTGACTGTATTTTATAACAATAGGAGATTAAAAAAGTCATTTAGGATAGGTTCATATCAAGTGATATAGTGCACATAGAACAATTAGCACAGTGACAAATGAAAAATTAAATTTCTGGAATTTAGTTATTTCTCACAGAGCTAAATATAAATATTTTTAAATGCTTTTATATATACGAATGAAACTGACAAAGTTTACCTAAATTGTACTTATATACATTGTGAATCACTCCAGAACTGGGGAAGAATAGGATTAGTGGTTGTCAATTTGCTCACTACTGAGGGGGAAACACAATTTCCCAGTAGTAAAATTTGATGCTATTGAAGACTCAGAAACTCTGGGTAAGAGTTCAAGTTACTTTGAAATTGTGATCCTTTCCTCTTCTCTCCAATAATATTTGTTGTGTATTTACTCTAGTCCAATCACTGGACTTACTTCTTTGCAGTGAATAATGAGTAAGATACAACCATGTTTAGGTTGTGGATGGTGCTGATAGTAGGACAACACTGACTATCATGAACACCACCGAATAGTGTACCTGAAAGTGGTTAAAATTGGAAATTTTATGTTGTACACGTTACCTCAATACTTAAAAAAAAAAAAGACACAATCTTTGACTTAAATTTATGGGGTTATGGTCTAATTTAATTCTTTTAATCTTTTGATGCCTCAAGGAAAAACCTCTGCCATGCTCATCAACGTCTAGGAGACCTAGATAAGCTCAGGGTGCCATGGACTGCAGGAGATCAATTCAACCTGCCCTTGGCTTGGGGAAGATACCCTGAGCATCAAGATGAGCCCTATAGAACAAAAAAGAAATTTGCCCAGATAAATAAGGTGAGGGCGGGAAGTAGGAAGAAGGAGGGAAAGCTGGTCCTAGCCAGAAAATGATATATAAAGAATGAGGAAGCTAGAGAAACATGAATACATTGGGGAAGAGGAAGTAGCTTAACATGACTGACCTCTGGAGCTGCACAGTCCCAATAGGAGCTGGTAGCTAGAGATGGCCACGTGGCACTTGTAATGCAGCTAAGCTGAAATGAGAGGTGCTGTACACACTGTATTTCAAGTAGGAAACAAAAAAAAGTGAAATCTCTTACTTATAAAGATTTAAAGTTGATGTCATGTTCAGTGATGATATTTTGAATATATTGGGTTAAAGCATATTAGTAAAAACAATTGGGCCCATTTCTTTTGACTTTTCAATGTAGCTACCAGAAAATTTAAAATTTCATGGATGGCTCACATTTGTGCTAGTGTTATAGTTCTATTGAACGGCATTGGTGGAGAACATATGATAAGAATTCACAAGGGCTGTTGAGAGATAATGGAGGGGAGTGAGAATTGTTATTAGATATTTTTCCTATATAACCACAAGTTTCTCCTTGGAGAACTTAATTTCCCACCACACAATGCACACCAGCCCCAGACTTTAAAACCCCTCCTTACTTTGGGGGCTAAAAATTGCTGTCTCTAATGTCCCTGTAAAACATTCAGTCAGCTAGAGTCATCATGAAGGGTTATAGAGAGTCTCCTCTCCTTCTCCAGTTCCCATTAATCTACATGCTCCCATCTGTTGTAGCCCATCAGGAAGATGCTAATAACTGCACAAAGATAGCTGAATTGGAAAATTTTGAATTTGTCATCAGCATCTGTTCTTCCTTCTCTCACATACTCTAACCTAATTTCACTTCAGGAAATTCACTATTCTCCCATTCTCAGTCAGGAGGTTTTAGAAAGGATTTATATCTGCATCCCATTCCATCCTACCCCAAGGTTCAGATATGGACTTCTCAAGTGGCTTTTCGTTTAAGTCTGTGTGTCTCAAGTTCCTGTCCACAGTAATTGGCCCAGAAAAGGGTTTGTAACCCATCAGGCCAGCTACTATATACCAGTTTCTACAGAAAAGCTACTTATGCTTTTTGCTATAGGGTTTTCATCTGTAAAATGATGAGATCATATTTGACAACTTAGATAGGCTTATATAACCACTAATAAACTAGAAGGCATATAAATGTGTTCACAGTCATTCAGTCATATAAACAGGGATCAGGACATTTTTTGGCTGGTTATTACCTTTGTAGACAACCTTGTCTCTATACACTTAAGCCCTTAAGTGTATAGAGGGTAATGTTTGCAGTGGCTTCTAGGAAATAAAAGTCTCTTCTGTGGAATGCACTGGAAGAGATCCTCTTAATACCAGTTGCGCAGCAAGAATATGTCCACAAGAGCTGCTGCCAGCAATCTTGCAATGCTGAGGGAAGAGCCTGCCTAAGGATGGGCTAAGATTGAAGAAACAGGACTGAGAAGCCCAGAGTGAAGCTGATTCTATCCCTCTCTGACTTGAGCAGTTCCATAAGTCTATCAACTATCTGTAACATTAGCAAAGTTAAGATGAATGTTTTACCCTAGTTGTTCCCATATATTCCTAAAGGAAAGGACACCTGAGTACTGGAAGTGTTAGGTTATGAGCAGAGGGGAGGAGAAAGGCCTCTTCTTCTTTGTGCCACCCTTAAGTCTTGTATATAACTGTGTTTGAACCCAGAGTTTCACACAGTCCCTAAAAATCGGTCCTGAGGGCAGATATATAATTGCAGTTCCTTTTTTCTCTGCTTCCTCATCATTGTCCCATCAGCCATTACTAAAATTTGTTTCCCTTCACTCAGTTTTACAGTAAACATGCCCAAGGGCTTAAGTGTATAGAGACAATGTTGTCTACAAAGATAATAACCAGCCAAAAAATGTCCTAACACCTGTTATGACTAAATGACTGTGAACACATTTATACACCTTCTAGTTTATTAGTGGTTATATAAGCCTATCTAAGTTGTCAAATATGATCTTGTCATTTTACAGATGAAAACCATATAGCAAAGAGCGTGAGTAGCTTTTCTGTAGAAACTGGAAGATAATAGCTGGTCTGATACTTTACCCCATGCCTCTTAATTGAATAAAATGTAAAAGAGCTAAGATTAGATGTCCAAGGAGCTAGCACATTTCTCTGCACAGCATGCAATTGTGAAGGAAATTGTGTCAAATGCCCAAATATGACTTGGAATCCTATGCTCTAACATTAGGAGGCTGTTGTAACCAGGATGCAGGTCTATCATTCCCCTCAACTTTCCTGCAGGGATCTTAAAATTGAAATCGGGTTGGTCTTAAAATTTAAATCATACTTTGAATATTGTGGCTTTCCACAAAATGGCCCCATATAATTATTTCATATTGCTGGCTTTTTTTTAGAGGAACCCATGTGAAATAACTTCAAAACATCCCACTTGTTGATTTTTACATTTGATAATTATAATGATAAATCAAACTATTTTCTGAAAGTTTTTATAGTAGGAGAGAAGAATGCTAATGATCACAATGCTTATTATGAACAGAATATTCCTCAAAAATAAAAAAAAAAGTAGATCATAGCACATCTTCAATGTCTATATCCAATGTCTTTGTGTACTGATTTTGGAGAAAAACCATGAAAACCCTTCAGGGAATTGTGTGCTGAGCTTTAGTTGAGTCGCATATACATATATTCTGCTTCCCATGCAAGCATAGTATGATGCATAGGTTTAAAAGATGCATAAAATCTCCCATGTCTTTTCTTTGATTCCTCTGTAATGATATATACATTTATCAAAGTGCCCAGGCTATGCCAGGTGCTCAATCAGTAGTCTATATATTGTCTAAGAATGAATTCAGTATGCCCCTGGATTTAGAAAGTTTTACCCCAATATTTTGGTAATACTAGAATAAATATGATTGGTTTATGATTGAAAAGAGAGACAGAGTACATTTTAAAATTCAACTTGATTTGCTACAATTTTTAATGCTATATCAGGATTTTGCCTTAGTTACTGTATTACAGCAAGATCTAGAAAATACTTTAGTGGCACTAGGAGTTAACTCTAACACACTAACAATTTTGAATAGGAGAATTATGAAAAAATCTTTCTCCTTTCCCTGATTCAACATTCACACTCTGCTAAGAGTGGGCATTAGGAAGGTTAAAAATAAATAAGCTCATTTCTATCATGAGAAACGTTTGAAAAATTGGGTGGTTTGGATTGGCAAAAATATTGCTGGCTGGCCTACTTTAAATTTTTTAATCTAGTCACACTTATCATTGAGAAGTGACAGAATAGATTTAATAAATGAGCCTCTAAAAACATTTTTTTTCCAGATATAACTAGCTTGGTAGTGCTTATGTAGTAGGAAAGAGAGCTAGCTATTCAAGGAGAAAAAGGAGTCTTTCTGAGCAAGACGAAGGAAGAAAAAAGTAGCAACCTGGTAAAGGTAATGGGTCAAAGCATGAAAGAAGGGCGAAAAGTGGAAAATGAATTCCCAAAGGGGCACATGTGTGAAAATAGAACATTGTGTTCTGACATTTATAGGAGGAAAAAAATAATGAGGATAAATTTGAAGAAAAGTAAGTGATAAATTTAGACATTTCTTATTTCAAAGATTTTTCCTTTGCTGACTCAAGTCAAATTATTAGCAATCAATAGATTACAGCTACATAACTAGAAGAAAAATATGCCAAGCAGTTATTTGTATACTAGTTATTTACAAGCAGTTATTTGTATGTGTCTCCAAAGGCCTAGATATTCCTTTCCATTTCCTTTACCCACTGTGTCATCTGGGGCTTTGCTGCAGAGTCTTCAGTACATGTAGTTCAATGAATGAGTAAATGGATAAGGTCGCTGGGCCATGGAGCAGAGATACGTGATGGTTCAGTCCTCTCTAGGGAGGACCTGTGTTTGAACCCCAGATGGAATTTTTCTTTTCAAATCAAAATAACATTTGTCTGGCTAGGACAATACCCAGGAAGCTACCCTCTTCCTGGTGAAGGAGAATGTGACATTCTCAACAACTGAGAAGTAACCTTTCCTTTCCATGGAACTAACACAGGCTTCCCAGCTGGTGATGGGATTCTTGCCATGCTCTTTAGGAAGGCTGGTCTCTAATGTACTTCTGTCTTTAGCTTGTCTATTGATTTCTTTTGAACAAAACAGAGCTGGCCCAAGTCTTAAAGCCAGATGATAGCATTCATCAGCTTAGATCCTATTCAGGTATTATCTGGTTAATGATATAAATTTGGAATTGGCAAAGAATGAAAAAAAGTCCCAGTTACAGCTTTATTGAACACCTACTTTATACCATCAGAAAAATGAAAGCTTTATATTATTTAGAGATAGACCGACATTTTAAAAGAAACTTATAATTCATGGAAATAGGAACCATGATACAAATATGAAGAGACTTATGTGGAAGCAAAAACAGGACAGGGGTATCTTCCCAATATCAAATTCAAAGTACATTTAAATCATCACAATTAGGCTGTCACAAGACCTCCCCCACCTAAACTGTCCAAGTTAAAAACAAAAACAAAAATATTAGTTTAAAAAAACCTTTCTTCAATGTGAAATATAACATATATACAAAAAAGCAACAAATTTCAAAGTACATTGTTATAAGTAGTTATAAAACAGATTTCAGAATTAAGTATGGGTTGCAATTACACAATTTTAGGTTTCACCTTTTAGCTGATCCAAGACACTGGACACTAAAAGAAATATCAATATGATTCAGTAGTCATAGTTATTTGTTAAATCCTATCTTCTCTGTTATAACTCCTCCTTCTCCTTTGATCCTTCTCCCAGTCTTTAAGGTTTTTTGGGCTATGCACATTCTAACTTTTTCATGTTGGAAAGGGGTGTTGGTAATATGGAGAGGTTGGCCACTCTAGGTTTCAGGACTTATCTAGGAAGTATCTTGAGGTTGTAGGTTTCTGGAAAGTAGGTTGTTGGAATTTTGATTCGTGTTGACTCTGTGGATCAGTTTGAGTAGAACTGACATCTTAATTACACTTAACTTTCCTATCCATGAGCAGGGAATGTCTTTCCACCTATTAGATCTGTTTTATTTTATTTTATTTTATTTTATTTTATTTTATTTTTTATTTTAGCAAAGTTTTGTAGTTTTCTGTGTACAGGTCCTATACATCCCTGGTTAAGTTTATTCCTAAATACTTTTAGTTGCTGTTTCGAATGGAATTTTTAATTTAATTGTCTTCTCAGTTAGGTCATTGTTTGTGCTAGAAACATTACTGATTTTTGCAAATTAATCTTGTATCTCACCACTTTGTTGAATTTGTTTAATAGCTCAAGAAGTTTTGTCATAGGTTTCTCAGGATTTTCCAAGTATAGTATCATGTCATATGCAAATAATGAAAGTTTTACTTCTTCCTTTCTGACCTGAATGCCTTTTATTTCTTTTTCCTACTGGATTGCTCTAGTAGAACTCCAAGCACAATGTTGAATAATAATGGTGATATAGGGCCTCCTAGCCTTTTTCCTGATTTTAAGAGGAAGGCTTTCAGTTTCTCACCATTGAGTACAATGCTGGCTATGGGCTTTTCATATATGTCCTTTATCATATTGAGAAAGTTTTCTTTGATTCCTACCTTTTGAAGTGTTTTTATAAGGAAAGAATGCTGTATTTTTTAAAATGCTTTTTCAGCATTAATTGATGTAATCATGTCATTTTTTTCCCTTTTGATTTGCTAATTGCCATATTACATGATTGATTTTCTTGTGCTGAATCACCCTTGCATCCCTGGTATAAACTTTACTTGGTTGTGGTGTATAATTCTTTTAATGTTTCATTGGATTAGATTTGCTAGTGTTTTGTTGAGAATTTGTGTATCTATATTCATTAGGGAGATTGGCCTGCAGTTTTCCTTTCTTTTAGCATCTTTATCCGGTTTTGGTAGAGTGATGTTAGCTTCATAAAATGAATTAGGTAGTGTCCCTTTTTCCTCAATTTTTGGAATTGTCTTGAGTAGGAGTGGTGTTAGTTCTTTTTGGAATGTTTGCTAAAATTCCCCTGTGAAGTCATCTGGACTGGGGCTTTTCTTTGGAGGAAGGTTTTTGTTGACTGATTGAATCTCTTAACTTGTGATTGGTTTGCTGAGATCTATTTTTTCTTGAGTTAGGGTAGCTTTTTTGTGCATTTCTAGGGATTTGTTCATTTCTCTAATTTGTCTAGTTTGTTGGCATATAGTTGTTCATAATATCCTCTTATGGTTTTTTAAAAAATTCTTCAGTGTCCATGGAAACAACTTCCTTCTCATTTCTGATTTTGTTTATTTGTACCCTCTCTCTTTTCTTTGTCAGCCTAACTAGGATCCATCAATTTTACTATTTTTTCATAGAACCAAATTTGGTTTTATTGATTCTGGTTTTATTTTTTTAATTCTCCAATTCACTTATTTCTGCTCTAATCTTATTTCTCTTCTATTTGCTTTGGGATTAGTTTGTGGTTCCTTCTGTGATTCCACAGGTGAGTAGTTAAGTCCTTGATTTTTGCTCTTAATTCTTTTCTAATATAATTGTTTAAAGCAATTAACTTCCATCTCAGCACTGCCTTTGCTACATCCCATAAGTTCTGATATGTTGTATTCTTATTTTCATTAGTCTCCAGATATTCACCAATTTCTTTGGCAATTTTTTCTCTTCCTCACTGATTGTTTACTACCCATATATTTGTGAACAGTTTTGTTTGGTGGTTATTATTTCCAGTTTTATTGCATTGTGGTCAGAGAAATGTCATTGAGTAATTTTAATCTTTTAAAATTTATAAAGACCTCTTTGTGCCCCAACATATGATCTATCCTGGAGAACATTCCATTACCCTAGAGAAGAATGTATATCCTTGTGTTTTGGGATATAAAGATCTATATATATGTCTGTTAGGTCTAATTCATTATCATATTGTATAAGTTTTCTATTTCCATTTTGATCCTCTGTCTGGTTGTTCTTCCCATAGAGGAGAATGGCTATTGAAGTCTCCAACTATTACTGTTGAAGTGTCTATTGGTCCCTTCAGTTTTTCCAATGTTTTCCTATCTTTTGGGGCTCCTTGATTGGGAGCATACACACTTATGGTTTTTGTTTCTTCTTGGCAATTGTCCCCTTTATTAATATATACTGTCTTTCCTTGTCTCTCATGATGTCTTTATATTTAAAGTCTATTTTGTCTGATATTAGTGTAGTTACTTGTGCTGGTTTGAAGCTATCATGTACCCCCAAAAAGCCATGTCCTTTAATCCTCATTCAGTATTGTTGGGTGGAATCTTTTTTATTGTTTCCATGGATATATGACCCACCCAATTGTGGGTGGTAACTTTTGATTAGATGATTTCCATGGGGATGTGTCTCTACCCATTCAAAGTAGGGTTACTTACTGGAGCCCTTTAAGAAGGAATCATTTTGGAAAAAGCTTTAGAGCCATGAGAGCCACCAGAACTGACAAAACCAATAGAACCGAGAGAGCCCTGGGGAAGCTGTTTGAAGACTCCTGGAGAGAAAGGTAGCAGAATTCACCATGTGCCTTTCCAGCTGAGAGAAACCCTGAAGAGCATCGGCTTTCTTGAGTCAAGGTATCTTTCCTTGGATGCCTTAATTTGGACACTCTTATAGCCTTGCCTTAATTTGGACATGTTCATGACCTTAGAACTGTAAACTTGCAACTTAATAAGTTCCCTACTTACAGCCTGCATTGAAGAAACAGCTTCTCAGCCTCCCATCTCCTCAGAGGAGTCTACCATCCAACTTCCACCTAACAAGATTAACCCTTCACTGCCTGCTAATCCTGTAATCATCTCTCCTTGGGAAACAGTCCTCACTTCTCTGTCTGGAGGGACTAATCCTGTTTCACCAGATGAAACAGCCCTGAGGTTATTGTTTGATAAGCACTGCTATTTCTTTTCATGACCCACCCTCACCATCCCTCTTTACTTTAAGACCTATAACTAGACAGAAGTCCCAAAAGGACCCAAAAGGTGAGGTACAAAGTGTGATCCATGATGAAGTATGCTATACTCCAAAAGATCTGCATGAGTTTTCCAATCCATGTAGATAGAAATCAGGAGAACATTTGTGGGAATGGATTGTAAGGGTTTGGGATAATGGTGGAAGGAATATAAAGCTGGATCAAGCTGAATTTATTGACATGGGCCCACTAATCAGAAATTTGGCATTGGTGTTGTAGCTCAAGGTGTTAAAAGGGTCATTAACAGTTTGTTTGGATGGTTGGCTGAAACATGCATGCAAAGGTGGCCATCATTACCTGAGGTTGAAATGCCAGAGCTGCACTGGAATAATGTAGATGAGGGGATCCAGAGGCTTGAGAGATGGGAATGTTAGGGTGAATTTATCATGGAAGACCTTCTCACACACCCCAGGAATGTCCAGAGAATACATCTTTCACCAAAACCTTGAGAAATAAATTCCCGGGACTAGCTCCATCATCCTCGAAGCACTCTGTAGTTGCCCTTCTCTGTATGTCAGATATTACTGTGGGAACTGCTGTCATTGAGCTGGAACCCTTAATATAACGGGAATGATTGGATTTTGTATTAGTCAGTTAGAGAAACAGAATCAGCAGGAAATATTAGTAAATATACAATTTATAAAAGTGTCTCATGTAACCATGGGAATGTAGAGTCCAAAATCTGTAGGGCAGGCTGTGAAGCTGATGATTCCAATGGAGGGTCTGGATGAACTCCACAGGAGAGATTTGCTGGCTGAAGCAGGAAGTGAACATGTCACTTCTGAATCCTCTTTAAAAGGCTTCCAGTGATTAGAGTAAGTATCACTCATTAAAGAAGACACTCCCCTTGGCTGATTACAAATGGAATCAGCTGTGGATGTAGCCAATGTGATCATGATTTAATCCTATGAAATGTCCTTATAGCAAAAGACAGGCCAGCACTTGCCCAACCAAACAAACAGGTACCACCACCTGGCCAAGTTGACACATGAACCTGACCATGACAGATCCTGAGTTGGCAGAAGCCATGTGGTAACAATTAATTACCATAGACGAGGTGGGCATGGCCACCATAATGGGCAGCAGACTCAAAGCAGTAGTCAAAATAATCTGATTTGTAGAGAATTGTGGCATTGGCTAGTAAATCATGGGGTACCTGGAAGTAAAATAGATGGGCATTCTAATAAATTCTTATTTGAGATGTATAAGCAAAGATTTCTAGGTCAAGTGAACAGATGTTTAACTTGAATTACACAAACAGAGAGTCATGGCCCCTTAATCAATTCTCAGGCTTGAGAGAGTTTACAGATCCAGAGCCCCTTGAATGAGGGGTGGGCCACATATCCTTGGAGAAGGACCCTTTTCACTGCTTCAAATTTACACACTGTTAACCTTCCTCCAAGCCTTCACCAAGGAGACCTACAGCCTTTTACCAGGGTGACTGGATACTGGGAAAAAGTAAATGATCATATATTTCAGGGATTATTAGACACTAGCTCAGAAGTGACACTTATTCCAAGAGACCCAAAATATCACTCTGGTCCACCAGTCAGAGTAGGTGCTTATGGAGGTCAGGTGATCAATGGAGTTTTAGCTCAGATCTTACTTACAGTGGGTCCAGTGGGCCCCCAGACCCATTCAGTGGTTATTTCCCTTGTTCCAGAATGCATAATTGGAATTAATATAGTCAACAACTGGCAGGATCCCAATATTGGTTCTCTGACTCATGGAGTCAGGGTTATTATGATAGGAAAGGCCAAGTGGAAGCCACTAGAGCTGCCTCTACCTAGCAAAATAGTAAATCAGAAGCTATACCAGATTCCTGGAGGGACTGCAAAGATTAGTGCCACTCTTAAGGACTTGAAGGATGTAGGGGTGGTGATTCCCACCATATCCCCATTCAACTCTCCTATTTGGCCTGTGCAGAAAACAGATAGGTCTTGGAGGATGACAGTGGATTATTGCAAACTTAACTAGGTGGTGACTCCAATTGTAGCTTTTGGTCCTTATGTGGTATCATAGCTACAGCAACTAAACACATCGCCTGGTACCTGGTATACAACTATTGATCTGGAAATGCCTTTTTCTCAGTAGCCATCAGTAAGGACCACCAGAAACAGATTGCATTCAGTTGGCAAGGCCAGCAGTATACCTTCACTTTGCTGCCTCAGGGGTATTGCAACTCACCAGCCCTATTTCATAATTTTGTCCACAGGGACCTTGATCATTTCTCCCTCCCACAAGACATCACACTGCTCCATTATACTGATGATATCATGCTGATTGGACCTAGTAAGCAAGAAGTAGCACCTACTCTAGACTTATTAGTAAGGCATTTGTGGGTCAGGGTATTGGAGATAAATGCAACAAAAATAAAGTGGCCTCCCACCTCAGGGAAATTTCTACGTGTCCAGTGGTGTGGGGCATGTAGAGCTATCCCATCTAAGATGAGGGATAAGCTGTTGCATCTGGCCCCTCTTATGACCAAAAAAGAGGCACATTGCCTAGTTGGCCTCTTTGGATTTGGAGACCATGATTTCCTCATTTGGGTGTGCTACTCTGGCCTATTTATTGCGTTACCAGAAAAGCTGCTAGTTTTGAATGGGGACCAGAACAAGAAGAGGTTCTGTGACAAGCCCAGGCTGCTGTGCAAGCTACTCTGTCTTTTGGGCCATATGATCCAGTAGATCCAATGGTGCTGGAAGTGTCAGTTGCAAATAGGGATGCTGCCTGGAGCCTTTGGTAGGCCTCTATAGCAGAACCACAATGTAAACCCTTAGGATTTTGGAGCAAAGCCTTACCGTCCTCTGCAGATAGCTAATCTCCTTTTGAGAAACAGCTTTTAGCCTGCTGTGGGGCCTTAGTAGAGACTGAATGCTTAATCATGGGCCATCAAATTACCATGAGACCTGAGTTGCCTATCATGAGCTTGGTGTTGTCTTACCTACCAAGTCATAAAGTTGGGCATGTATAGCAGCATTCCATCATAAAATGGAAATGGTATATTAGAGATAGGGTTTGAGTAGTTCCTGAAGTCATAAGTTACATGAGGAACTGGTCCAAATACCCATGGCCTCCACTCCTGCCACATTTACTTCTCTTTTTCAGATCAGAGCTATGGCCTCTTGGGGAGTTCCTTATTGTCAGTTGACTGAGAAAGAGACAACTCGGTCCTGGTTTACAGATGGTTCTGCATGATTTGCCGGGACCACCTGGAAGTGGACAGCAGCAGCACTACAATCTCATTTTGGGATGTCCTTAAAGGATAGTGGTAAGGGGAAATCCTCCCAGTGGGTGGAACTTTGAGCAATAAATCTGGTTCTTCATTTTGCTTCAAAGGAGAACTGGCCAGAGGTGCATTTGTATACTGATTCATGGGCTGTTGCTAATGGTTAGGCTGGATGGTCAGGGACTTGGAAGGAGCATGATTAGAAAACTAGAGACAACGATGTGGGGAAGAGGATATGGATAGACCATTCTGAGTGGACAAAAAATATGAAGATACTTGTGTCCCATGTGAATGCTCACCAGAAGGTGACTGCAGCAGAGGAAGGTTTTAATAATCAATTGGATAAGATGACCCGACTTGTGGATACAAGTCATCCTCTTTCCTCAGCCATTCCTGCCATTGCTCAATGGGCTCATGAATAAGTAGGCATGGTAGTAGGGATGGAGGTTATGCATGGGCTCAGCAACATGGGCTTCTACTCACCAAAGTCAACATGACTATGGCCACTGCTGAGTGCCCAATCTACCAGCAGCAGAAACCCACCCTTAGTCCCTGATATGGCACCATTCCCTGAAATGATCAGCCTGCTACTTAGTGGCAGGTTGATTACATTGGATGACTTCCATCATGGAAGGGGTGACAATTTGTCTTAGCTGGAACAGACACATTCTCTGGATATGGGTTTGCATTATCTCCATGCAGTGCTTCTGCAAAAATTACCATATGTGGACTTACAGAATGCTTTCTCCACTGTCATGGTATTCCACACAGCATTGCTTCTGATCAAGGAACCCACTTCACAAAAAATGAAATGCAATAATGGGTACATGGTTATGGAATTCTCTGGTCTTACTATGTTCCCTATCATCCAGAGACAGTTGGGCTGATAGAATCATGGAATGGCCTTTTGAAGACCCAATTATGGTGCCATCTGCCTTGCAGGGTTGGGTCAGTGTTCTACAGGAGGCTATATATGCTTTGCATCACCATCCACTTAATGGTGCTGTTTCTCCCATAGCCAGGATCATGGGTCCAGAAATCAAGGAGTGGAAATAGGAGTAACACCACTACCACCCCTAGTGATCCACTAGGAAAATGTTTGCTGCATCTCCCTGAAACCTTAAGCTCTCCTGATCTGTAGGTCTTAGTTCCAAAAGGAGGAGTGCTCCTTTCAGGAGACATAACAATGATTATATTTAACTGGAATTAAGGCTGCCACCTAACCACTTTGGGCTTCTCATGCCACTGAATCAACATGAACAAAGGAGATTATTGTTCTGTCTGGAGTGACTGATCCTATTTCAAGTGGAAATAGGACTGCAACTACACAGTGGAGGTAAAGAAGAAGTTTCTTGAAATATAGGCGATCCACTAGAGCATCTCTTAGTACTACCTTGCCCTATGTCTTGTTTGCTAGTTACAGTATATTACTGAATGCAATATACCAGAAATGGAATGGCTTTTAAAAAGGAGAATTTAATAACTTGACAGTTTACAGTTCTAAGGCCAAGAAAATGTCTCAATTAAAACGAGTCTATAGATATGTCCAATGTAAGGAATCCAGGGAACGATATCTTGGTTCAAGAAGGCCAATCACACTCAACATTTCTCTCAAGTAAAAAGGAACATGGTGAACATGGTCAGGGTTTTTCTCTCATCTGGAAAGGCACATGGTTAACGTGGTCAGGGATTCTCTCTCATATGGAAAGGCAAATGGGGAACATGGTGGCATCTGCTGGCTTTCTCTCCAGGCCTCTTGTTTCATGAAGCTCTCTGGTAAACATTTCCTTCTTCATCTCCAAAGGTCATTGGCTGGTGGATTCACTGCTTCTCATAGCTATGTCATTCTCAAAAGATATTCTCTTCAAAAAAAGTCTCCTTTTTCAATAAGATCCCAGTAAAATAATCAAGACACACCTGGAATGGGTGGAGACACATCTCCACCTAATCAGGTTTAATACCCACACTTGATTGAGTCACTTCTCCATGGAGATAATCTAATTAAAGTTTCCAACATATAGTGCTGAATAGGAATTAGAAGAAATGGTTGCCTTTACAAAATGGGATTAGGATTAAAATATGACTTTTCTAGAGTACATCAATCCTTTCAAACCAGCACATCCTGTGATTAAAGTTCATGGAAAACTGCAACAACCCAATCCAGGCAAGACTACAAATGACCTAGAAACTTCAGGAATGAGATCTGGATCACCCCACCCATCAAAGAATCATGGCCAGTTGAAGTGCTTCATGAGTGTAAAGGGAAAATGGAATGGGTAGTAGAAGAAGTTAGTGATAAATATGAACTATGACCAAGTGACCAGTTAAAGAAAGGGGACTGTGATTGTATGATTATCTCCTCCCTGTTTTGTTATGAGTATGTTTACATAAGTACATATCTTGTTTTCTTCTTATCATATGACATAAGTTGTTTTGTTCACGTTATGGTATTTAAGTCATAGGATGTGAAGTGAATGTTACCTAAGGACTTGCACTCAATTCTGGAGAGATGTAGTGATTTCTGGTTGTATGCAGGAGAGTTGAGTATTGTTGGGTGAAACATATGTTATTTTGTTCTGTTTGGAAGTTAAACATGTTTCAAGGTGATGTGTATAGCTGCCAGGTAGACAAAAGGTTAAGTTCTGGTGTCAGTTTGGCCAAATGATTATCCCCAGTTGTCTAGTCAGGCAAGGGCTGTTCTGACCATTGTTGCAAGTGTTTCATGGCTGTTTGATAAATTGAAAGGCTGGTATATTAAATAATCAGTTGATTACATCTGTGATCAACTAAGGGGTGTCTCCTACAATAAGATAATCCAATCAATTGAAGGTTTATAAGGAAGAAGAGAGACTCTTTCACTGCTTCTTCAGTCAGTGAGAATTCTTCTGTGGCGTTCATCCAGACTTCATCAGAGCCTCCAGCTTCACAGCCTGCCCTACAGATTTTGGACTCTCCCATCCCACGGCTGCATGAGACACCTTTATAGATGTCACAGTTACATATCTCTCCTGTTGGTTCTGTTTCTCTAGAGAACCCTCACAACACAGGGGAATCAGATTCAGTTAGCAACCCAAATCATGTCCTGTCTATGCACTTCCAGGCAAGTTTTTTTAAAATAAAGGAAGAATAATACATAAGTTGTTTGTGGTTGGTGGATATTTGGTATGCTTCAAATGTCCTACAGGTAACTAGCTTACTGAATTCCTTATCTAGTAGTTGTGTTTGGTGTCCAGATGTTCTTAGTGGTATTCAGATGAGGAACATTATTATTTGAGGAATTGCTTACTTTGGCAGTTTGTGATATCTGGCTGAGAGTCCCATGAGAGTAACCTCCAGAACCTCATTCCATTTTAAATCTCTTAGTCATAGTAACTCTAGTCATAGTAACTCTAGTTGTTTTATTTATATTTACAATACAATAAAATATAGTATCTTTATCTGGGTTATGATTATATGTTTGTTAATGTATGAAATCAAAGTTTTTACAAAAGTTATTCATTTGCTTTTGAGTACAATTTCACAGCACTTCACTTTCTCTACATTTACATTTTATCTTACCATGCCTGATACTGAACTCTTTTTCCTGGCTTTCACATATTCACATTTTATTTCTCCTGAGATCCCGCATTTTAATTGGTGTTATCCCTTTCCCCATAGTTTCTCATGAGGGATGACTCTTTAAATCCTCTCTCAGCCATATTTTGATATCCAGTTAGATTAAATACAGTGAATTTTGACTGTGATGTATCTCCAGCTTCTCTTCTTTAATTTCCTTGTCCCTCTTTTACTCCTAGCCCTCATCCTTAGTGAGAGGGACCAAACATACTCCTCTGCTTCTATTTTCTTATCCACTCAAATAGATCCAAATTAATGACAGCATCATCTTTTTAAAAACCAAATTTGATAGCACTGAGATACCAGAGAAGTGTAGGGTTTTCTGTCCAATGCACACATAACAGCCAATGTATGATACCAGAGTTTCAAAAACAGAAATAATTTTTTGCAATTTGTAAAGCAAGGTATCAGATGGTGTATTGGCCCCAAAATCTATCTCCCTGAGTCTAAGGAATTCTGGGATTAATAGGAGTTTGGAGTTGTGACCATTACAATAGTAAGTGTTTTATATTGCTAATGCTGCTGAAATGCAATGTACCAGAAATAGATTGGCTTTTATAAAGAGGATTTATTAAGTTACAAGTTTACAGTTGTAAGACCTTGAAAATGTTCAAACTAAAGGATCCAGAGAAAGATACTTTGACTCCAAAGAGTGGGAAGGCACGTGGTTGGCAACTGCTGGTCCATGTTCCTGGATATTTTGCCTTTAGCTTCTGATTACAGTGGCTTTCTCTTTAGGTAATTGTGTTTCCTGATTTTGTTGCACTGGGGCAAAACTCTAGGCTTCATCTCTTACCTTATCATCTCATGGAAAAGGTACATGGTGACATCCGCTGGATTCTGGTTCCTTTCCAGCTTCTGTCAGCTGTCTCAGCTACTGGTATCACCGGGGCTTCTGCATTTCCAGACTAGGAATGCAATCTAGGCATTTGCTCTATTGGTCAGCACTCCAAGCATCTCCAAATGCCTGTTTCTGGGCTACTTCTGTGCTGTTCCAAAATGTCCCACCTTTCAAAGGACTCCAGTAAACTAATAAAGACTTATATTGAATGGGCAGAGTCAAATCTCCATCTAATCAAAAGGTCACAGCTACAATTGGGTGTGTCATATCTCCATGGAAACAACCTAATCAAGCGGATCCACCTTAAATAATAGGCCTGGCACCACAGATTGAATAAGGATTGAAATAACATGACTTTTCTGGGGTGCATAACAATTCAAACCAGCACATTAAAGGTACAGGCCTGAGGTTAGGCTGGAATTAACAGTACATTAATACTTAATACATACATACTTATTCATACTTAATACATACATACTTAATGCAATAGTAAGTATACAAAAGGCTTAGACCAAGCTAAATGACCACCACAACAGTAACTGTAAACAGAGCTGAAAGTAGGCTATAATAATCATTATAATAGTAAGTACATACAGGCATGAAACTAGTTGAATTTCAGATATTAACTTCTGCTTATTCTACAATATGGAAAGAAGAAACATCTATACAATGATTCAAAAATCATAATCATTTGTTAATTTTTAATTTCTCTGTTAAATTCATTCCTTTTGTTTTTGTTATTTGTTCATTCCTCAGTCTTGAGGGATATCTTGGCAATGGCTGTTCTAACCTCATCATGTTGAAAGGACATTGACATTATGGGGTAAAGGAACGGAACTGGCTGTCATTCTGGAGAGGCTGGTACCTCTGAGTTTCAGGGCTTAACTGGCTTAGGAACAATCCAGAGGCTTTAAGTCTCTGAAAATAAACTTAAGTAAATAGAAAATTATAGGTTTCAATAAAAAGAGTAGGAGGAGGTGATTTTTAACTATGTCACATTGGGGAAATAACTTTTTATAGATTTTTAGGAAGAACCTGGGCATTTCTTAGAGTTTTCAGGAATAGTATTGGCAAGATCTGGCTGAGAGTAACTTTAGAATGAGCTCCCAACTCTATTTGAAATCTCTTTTCCGCTGAAATTTTATTTATTCCCTCCCTTTATATCATGAATCCATGGCTAGTCCCACGGTGTTCAGGAGGTTACCCCTGGAAGTCATGTCCCATGGTGTCAGGGACATTTACTCCTGAAAGTCATGCCCCATGTATGGGGCAAGGTTGTGAGTTTATTTGAAGGTCTTGCAGAGAGAGAGAGAAGGAGGGGGGAACAGTTGAGCAACATGGAGATTTTCACGGGGTGGCTCTTAGACATTACATCATATTAGGCAAGGCTCTTATATTTTAGAGTAAATTAGGAACCCCTATTACAAGAATAGTAAGAATTCCCCAAGTGGGGAAGTTTCATAATTTCATGCTTTCTTTCCCCCAGTCTCTTAAGGGACCTTGCAAATACTTTTTCATTTTATGCCCAAAATGAAAATGCCCAGCGCATTAAATCAACTTGTACAGAATACTAAAATCTCATTCCCTATTCTAGGTTCTGTGCCACATAAAGCTGAATTAGGTTATTTAAATAAACTTACAAGACAGGTTAAATTAAATAGTGTGCCACAGAAAGCTTAAATTTGGACAAAAATACCTCTTCCTTTGGCTTCATGCAGAAGTTAAAGTTTTAAAATCCAGACAATATCATCCTTTAACTTCTATTTTACTTAACCTTAGTTCTAACCAGATCAGCTTCATTCCTTATTGAAATCTAATCTAATGAAAAGAATCTTTGTCAGCTTCTTTAACCATTTCTTTATGGGGTAATGTTGCTTCTTTAGTAATTCCAGGGATGGATAACTCTAAGTTTAAGTCTCAGATGTCACACAGATACCCAAATTTCCAGGGAGCTACCAGGGTATACATAAAGAGAAAAACATCTCAGTACTCAGGAGTAAATGTGGCTGGTGTAAGAGTTTACAATCTATGCCCTAAATTTCTTTCTTTTTTTTTTTTTAACATGGGCAGGCACCAGGAATCGAACCTGGGTCCTCTGGCACGGCAGGCAAGTGTTCTTGCCGCTGAGCCACCGTGGCCCACCCATATGCCCTAAATTTCTTATAAACATATTCTGCATGAAGTTATTTCCAGAAATAAAACATTTAACAATTGACTTATATTGGGGCTATAAACCACAAACCACAGCAAAAGTTTTGTTCTGTCTCACCTTTACAAATTTACCAGGATTATGTTAATTAACACATAGAATAAAATTTTTATATTTGACTTGCTTCTCCTTTAGAGCTCTTTTGGAGTCTTTATTGAAGAGGAAGTTCTAATTATAGATGACCACATATATTTTTGGAGAAACATGAGAGCAAAGTCGTGTGACAAGGAAATTTCATCATTTACATGATCTTTAATTTCCTCTAAGAATAACTAAAACCATGACCAACAATATCATATTATTGTCTAAGTATGATGTAGGATATAACACGGACATGAGAACATTGTCACGCTTTTAGGGATTTTATACCGTCTTTAAATATAATAATAACCTTTCACCCATACAAATTCAACCAACAGTGGGTTAGAAAAGAACCTTTAATTTTAATGACACTTCTCAAACACTTCCCCTGTAACATTCAACCTAACTGTTTGTAGCACCCTCACTTTTCAAGGAGGAAGAACAAATCCTTTGCAAGAATGTGAAATACAAGATATCCTTTAAAATTTTATTTTGGAATGGCAAAATGTCAAAGGCATCAGGTTTGAACACTATGCTAAACAGGAAAATGGGTTACTGTGTGTTCTAGTTTGCTAGCGGCCAGAATGCAACACACCAGAGACGGATTTGCTTTTAATAAAAGGGGATTTATTTTGTTAGTTCTTCAGAGGAAAGGCAGCTAACTTTCAACTGAGGTTCTTTCTTATGTGGGAAGGCTCAGGGTAATCTCTGCTGGCCTTCTCTCCAGGCCTCTGGGTTTCAACAACTTTCCCCAGGGTGGTTTCTTTCTGCATCACCAAAGGCCTGGGCTGAGATGGAAGTGCTGAGATGAGGTATGCTGAGCTGCTTGCGCTGTGCTACTTTGTGCTCTGTCATTTAAGCACCAGCCAATTAAGTCAAATGTCATTCATTGCAGCAGGCACGCCTCCTAGCCGACTGCAGATGTAATCAGCAACAGATGAGGTTCACATACAACAGATGAGGTTCTTGTCCACAACAACAAAACTAGGTGCCTTCACCTGGCCAAGTTGACAACTGAATCTAACTACCACCCTGTGTAACGATATTTGGTTCCTTATTTAGCTGAAATAATAACAAAAAGTAAATTAGGAGCTAGTGCAATTGTAAAAAAAGACTAAGTTCCTTTAAAAGTGAGAAGACTTGTCATCTAAAATAAAGGATAATAAGGTCAAAATAAACATCAACAAGGATATTATTCAGAATCTTCATAGAACCTTCATCTTCCAGATGGAATTCTCAGATGGCTAAGAAAAATTTTTATAACCTTTCATCAAGAGTAGACAAACAATCTGCATGATTTTAACAGAGAGAAAACTCCAGTTTTACATGAATACACTGTTTGACACAAAAAACTCTTACAAAATAATATAAACAAGCCTACCAAATTTTTGTTCAGTATTGACTATGACAAACAGAATTCACTTTCACAAACTTCCACAAACTTCCACAACTTTCCATTTCACCTGGGCTTTGTCCTACATATTCCTAAGGTCACATCACACACCTTTAAGTACATCCTGTATACTTTACCTACTCACATACCATAAGTTACCAAAAAGATCTTTGGCACTGTCTTTATGCATTCTATAATGCATAATTATTTTAAAATTTTTATTGAAATATAATTTAATTAAACACAAACTTACATTTTTCACCATCTTAAAGACCTAATAGACATAATGCTACTTTCCTTATTGGAGGGTAAAAAAAAACTCTTTGTTTTCATAATATCCCAAATTAGGAGCAGCCTCAAAAGCATCAAACTCTGGAAGATATGCAATGGTTTAATTCGTGCCAAGCATAAATCCAGGAAAACTTTTCCATAGGTTTCAAGGACATTTTCTTTTACTTACTGAAATTTGACAATTAGATGTTATTGAATAACTCCATTGTAAAGCTATTTATATTTTAATAATGACTAATTTATTGCAGTTACCATTACAAAGGTATTATTGGAAAATAAATTTTTAACTGGCGAATTCTCTCAGAACAAACATGACCTATTCCACAACACTTCCTCTGTGCCTAACATTTCTAATCTTAATTCTATACCAAGTCCATCCCCCACCTCCATTTTTCTGCGCCAAGCCCTTCTCCTATAGTGCCTTAGCTTGTATAGGCCCTGAGAGCAGGGACAGGTGAAACAGAAAGAACGAGGCTTGATTTTAAAAGTTTTATATGAGGGGTGGTGAGATTTAAGACCCCCTCTTAAATGAGAGCTCCTATGCCCTTCTTTTAATTGCTTTCAGTTATTAAACATATTCTGCCTAAAGCTGTGACCTGGACAATTAGAAAAGTCTTCGCATTTTCCCAAGGCATCCCTCTGCTCCAGTAAATTCCAGGGGGTGTTTTTTTTTCCCCCAGTATCCAGGCTTGTTTACTGTAATTACAAATACTAAGGTTTTGAACCCTGGTGCCTAGAGGTTTTTTCTTTGTTTTTATTTTTCTCTGGGACTCCAGGAATATTAACTTATATATATAAATACTTATTTATCTTGACGTGATTCAAATAGAGCACTTTTAAGTATTTTTTGTTTGCCAATTACATATTACATTTACAACTACATTACATTACAATTGCATATTAATATTAACAGGAAGGAAAATATAAAATTCACAGACAGACACAAACAGAAAGTTAGACACACAATAAAACCAGAAACAGAAATATAAAACTCGCTAATTTGAACCCTACTTTGTCATCTTTTTCTGGTGTGCTTGAATATTAGCCCAAATTGGATTATAGGTTGAAATAAGCTTTCCATTTTCTTTGGGCCTTCTCTATAGAGTGGGGTATTACTTTCCTATTATATTAATCTGATGTGGGGAACGGAGTTTGCACATATACAGATCCTCTTGGGCCACCCTGTTCATTTAGTCCTAAAGGCACTTGCCCGGGGGCTAGAAGTTTTTTGAGTGGTTCTGCTGGTGGTTTTAGACAGCAGTTCTAGTCCAACTGAGTACCTTGGTGAGTGTGGAGTAAATAGCTCTCTCCAGCTATTTACCTCCAATGAAAGGGAATACAGAGGAGGAAGAGGATGAGGAGGTAGGGAGCATCCTCCTTTCCTGATCTATTGGCCGCTCAGTTACAGGGTGGAGCTGGAGCAGATAGAGTTAATAAAGGTTCTATTGGATTCTCTGAGTTTGAATCAGGGAGGACATTTTTTCTTTTCTCCATTAATCTGTATGGGTAAAATTTTACATTTTCTCATCAACACCGATTACTGGGAAATAAATTTTCAAACAAATAAAGAAAACATATAAAGGATTAACCTTATATTGTCTAATCTGATTTCTGCTTTTTTGTAGAACAACTCAACTGTTATATGATGTTCTTTTCTACAGAGTTATTCTCAGGACATTTCTCTCCTGATTCCAAATCACATTTGGGCCATACTGTGTTACAGAAATGATTTTTTCCATAAGTTCATAACAAAAGACATTCCAACTTCTCAAATACAGCCCAAATGGCTATATTCAGGAATGCTATTAGAATTAGAATTTCCCATTTTAATTAATTTCCATAATTAGTAACCAATGAGGAACACTATGAATGCCGTAACATACCATCTAACAAATTTAAACAGATTAACATACCATATATTAACACTTACCATATATTTAGGTAACACAACAGTTAATAACTAGACCAAACATATCAATTAACAATTAAACAGGCATTAAACACTCTATCTAGGTAACACACCAATTAATAGTTAAAAAGTCATAATACACTTACTCAACTTCATTAAATGCCAATTAATTCTCCAATCACTTATTTTCCAGAATTAAACTCATCAGACAAATGAGATTAGGACCTTGAACCCCATACAGACAAGCTCAGGTCAGGGCTTTGAACCCCATACAGAATGGTGGTGAGAAAAAGAAAGGTGAAGAGGAAGGATCATTCTGGAAGCAGCACCCAGGTCCTCAATCCATGGGACTTGAACTGCCATATTAACTTCCTGATCCACTTTTACCTTGATGACCCACTTAGTCAGATGTCCAGACTTGGAATTGGAAATATTTTCTCTTTTAGAAGCTTTTTAAGGCACTGAGGATCTGGAATGCTGGCAGAGAAGAGAAATCTGGTTGCCAAGCCTCTAGATTAAAAGGGTTTAGTTCCCATAAAAGATTTGCCTACCATGCTTACCTGTCCTGCTGGGCCTCCAGAATTTTGGGCAGTCAGACTTCTTCTTAGGAACCTTTGTCCCATATGGGCTGCCAAATTAATACTGAACAAATGCAGTGTTCTCTGCCCAATACACACAACTGCCAATCTATGACACTAGGGTTTCAAAGAGAGAAGGAGTTTATGGCTATGCAGAATGCAGGAGATCAGATGGCTTATCAACCCCAAAATCTGTCTTCCTGAGTCTAAGGAGTTTGGGGCTTTTATGGATTCAGATGGGGTGTGTGTGTGTGTGTGGAGTTGTTACTACTACAATAGTAAGTGTACATGGGGCTGAAGTTAATTGAGTTCCAGTAATTTCAGGTTTTAACTGTTCCCAAGTCTACAATATAGCAATCATATAATGATTCAGCAAGCATAATCATTTTTTTATTTTTTAATTTCTTGGTTACAACTGCCCCTCTTAATCTTGTCAACTTGAAAACAGACTCTGAAAATCAAGTTACAGAGTAAGCTTATTGAGCTAAGTGATACACGTGGGAGAACAAAAAGAAAGTGCTTGCTCAAAGAAAAGTGGCGGGGAAACAGTCTATATACCTGCTAAGGACAAAGAAAGGACATGGGGGAGTGGGGAGTGGGAGGCAAGGAGGATGTGAGCTACATGGGTTGTCTGGAGCAGAATGTCTTTGGGTGTCATACATCTGCAAAAGCTGCCCAGGTAGAATGTTCATGTAGGAATGGGCTTATCTGGTGAAGATAAGCAGACTTGATGGGTGTTGTTTATTACAGTTCTACCTTTTCCATGGAAGTAGGGGTCTTGGTTAGCACTGCAAAAGACTGTTTTGACATACTGGCAGGTATGTCAGCCTGCCTTAGTTGCTTTTTTGTTTCTTCTTTGTAGTTTCTGGAGTCAAAATAGAAGTTTAAGCAAATTAAGATGATGAGTAAAGCTATTTACTATCCTAACTTCTCAATCCCCACTGCTAAAAATAATGCGAACATCCATAAAACATGGGATATCATTTATCTTTCTTTTAAAAAACAATGATTTATGACTCTTCATTAAATTGGAGAGAAATATTCAATGTATTTATAAGTAAAAAAGTAAAGGACAAAAACAGTACATGAATTATTTTGACTTTGTGTGTGTTTACATACATATCTTTACAGAGTGCCTGGAACAACTGAGCACTTGTTAGATAAATAAAGCTAAAGATAACCTCTGTGTATTGTGGCGCTGTCTGTTCTGCATAGCAGCCTAGGCTTGTTCAAAACCCACCTTTGCTAAACTCAAACTCTTACATAGCCAATTGGTTTTTAAAAAGCCCAAATAGCAAATTTCAGCTGTTCAGAGGAGATTCGATAAGTTTTGAAGATCTGACTTTAGCCTTCAGATGACGCCATTATTTAGAATGTTTGATTCGATGTCCAATTTCTGTGGCATTTATGTCTGAGTCTCATATTAAAATGCCTCTTGAGATCGGTTATCTCTCAATGTCACCATCGAATATTCATACAGTAATTGGTGGATATGAATCAATAATGCTCTAGGAATGATATGTAATTTCACATTGAATTTTTCCTTGGATTATGTTGTGGAACATAATCAGGCATTGCCCATCTCTTTTCTTTTCACCAGTCAAATTAAACAACTGTCCAGAAAATTTTTAGGAAAAGCCACACAAGTGAATATCCTAGTTGTAATTGCAGGTCCAGGACCAGGGCTATGTTTATGTCAAAGGGATCTGATAGATAGCCAGGAATAGTCAATTAGAATAGGGAAGAATGAACTAGAAAACTTAGAGAAGCATTTCGTAGATTTTAAAGACTCAACATAAGATGGGAAAAACAGGCATCAAAGATAATAGTTTACAAAACTTTCTCTGTGAGTCTGTGAGTGAGGGAGTGTGTATGTGTGTTTGTGAATGAGAGGGGATTTAATTAAAAATGGATTACGAATATGTTATTTTCTTCAGTATTATTTCTTCAGAGACATGGGTAACCATCAGAACAAATGAATTCACAATTCTCATTTGATCATGTTGTCTCAATAGATACCAAAGCAGCTATAAATTGGGAAAGAAGAAAATGTTACTTAATAATTTGTTTGACATTATCATTTCCATAAAAAATAATACTTTAAATTTTTTTTGGATTTATGTTTTTTATTCTTTTCAATGAGTGGGTGAAGAAAGAGAACCAAAAACCTAATTTACTTTTCAAAATACAGAGAACTAAAATCTGTTTTTCTGAGTATTCGAGCATTTTTTGCAATACTTCATAGTTAGGCTTAAGCAATATGGGTAGGATGTAAAAATCATCAAAGAGAGAGAAAATGTCAAAAAGAAAGATAAAAGAAAATGGAGGAAAAGGTACCATAACTTCAAAACTAATAATACCTCTTGATATTAGCTTTGAATTTTCAGTTACCTTGATGAGCAAAAATGTCGGAACTTTCTTTACTCTGCCCTTATGTCTTGCCTTTTTCCTTTAATCATGTCATGGGTAAAGCAAAAATGCAAAAGCAATCCTTACTGAAATTAAAGACGGCATATAGGAGTTTGGGGAAATGACAAAAACTTTAACTTGGAAGACATTTATAGATATATGACGGTAAAAGCAACTTACAATAATAAATTTGGACAAGCCAAAATCCTAATATCTGAAAGTAAATTAATTGATATTAGGACCTCGATTTCACTATTTAAAGCATTTCAGAAATCACCAAAATTGAAATATATTGTTCTCTGTTATTCATTTAAGTTCCAGATTTTAATACATCACACTATTCTGCTCCCTTCTTGGAACATTTTCCACTTATTTTCTATGTCCTTATATATCTAAAAACTTCTCATTTAGAACCTTGATCATTTTCTAGATATTATTGGTGATCTTTGAAGTTCTACCAGATGGTTTGAAAATTGCTAGACACAAGAAACCAAATATATTTTACTTTAAAATGTATACTTCATATTGTAGATTTGAATTTTTTAAAATTAGAAATGCACTTCTACATAATTGGAATGAACTGCTTCAAGTAAAATATTCTCTGGTCTTATTTTTTATGTAAAGTTATAAATGGAAATGGATGGGATAAATTGATTTGGAGTGACTCATTCTGATAAAGTGTAGCAAATATTTAAAAGTAGAAGCATTGTTAAGTATGATATTTTTAAACAAACAATATTGTGCATTTATACTCATGAAATATTTATATTTCTAAAATAACAAGGTGAGTATTTACAAACACATAAGGTTGTTTTTTTTTTTTTAACAATTCAGTATGGGTGTCAATTTCTAAAAACATAACCTGATTAAATATAGTCTCTGACCAACTTCTCCTAACATGGCTTTCACAGCTTTCGATTATAATACTTGTGCAAAGACATACTATTTATATAACTAAAAAGAAAACAAAAACTACCTCTTAGAATTGAGACTGAATTTGGGATATATACCAATTAACTATAATCTGAATCAATTTAAAAAGCAATCACTGCCCTAAATAAGTTTTCGTCACTTAAAAAAGTATAGACCCTATCTCACCTGAAACTAGCATATAAAAATTGAAAAAATAAAGAAATTTCACTCCTTCCTCCCTGCTTTTCTCTTTTATGCAGATTAATATTATTTAAACATTTATAGAAACTGCATTAGTCATGATATAAATGCAAATGGTTAAACTCACTATATTAAAAAATGACTTTCAGTTTAGTGTAACAGGAAAAAACTCCATCCAAGTATATGTTGTTTAAAACAAACAGACTTAATGCAAATGGACATAATTGATATAGAGTGGGAAAAGATTCATTAGTTAATACACTTAGAAAAGAAAATAGAAATTATCCATTTCTGACGAAAATATTTAAGGAGCACGAAGATGACATTTATTTTATTACAAGAAACATTGAAAAATATATGATTGTTATAAATTTTAACATGCCCATTATATATCAAAACATCTAAAAAAATTTCTAGAAGTTTAAGGAGTTTAAGAAATCACAATTATTTTGGCTGCGTGTCTAATATCTATCCCAGGTTTTCCTTGTTCAAGGATAAATGTCCGAAAACTTGAAAGACCCAAATGTATTTCAATTATGTGATATATACCAGAGTTTTTTTTGCAGAAAAAAAAGAGAATGCACATTTTTTTTTCTAAATACTCCTGGAATATTTACAAATTTTAAATATATAAAATATTTTTTAAAACAAATTTTAAAACCTAGATTATTAAAGAAGTGGATTATTTAAGAAAAAATTTGTGTTCTAAACTGATTCTAGATGTCAGTTCCTGAACACATCAATTTTAAGTCAACATTTCAATTGTTTTCCTTAAGAATATTTCAATGATAAGGCAAATGTTTATAGTAAAACCTTTAAAAATGCTTTCACTTAAGTAACAGAGTTAGATATAGAAACCACTTCAGGTATATTATGCAGAAAGGATTCATTATAAGAAATAATGTACTTGCAAAATTATCTTAAAATGATTGCAGATTCAATGTTGATGAGTTAGTTTCCCCAGTGTTTTTGGTTTCAATTCCAGACCACAATATCTGCTGTAGACATTGGAAATTCCCTGCTCCTAAATGCTACTATCATTCCTGCCATCACAACTATCTCACATCTGTGAAGCTAGAATCTGATGCGTGGAAAAGTAATCCAATGAATGTTAAATGCAATGTTATTTAAAATAAAGTCACCTTCTCTTGTAATTATCTGTATATATTCTTTTACAAAATAGAATATTAGCACATTTTGATTTCTTCTATTCTTCCCTGTTTAGTCTTACCCTGACATATATCAATATCATCTAGAATTTCAGTCCTGATGATTTAATTTTAGTTCTGATTATTTTGAAGAAATAATTTTATAACACAGTTTTATAGATTTTAAAAATAAATTTTATTAACTTATTTGCTGAAAAAATATCTTATTTCTTCTTGACCTTCTAATTGTTCTATAGGCTCTGGCTATTCTTTTGCAGATAATTTAGGGGGGATAAACTGAGTCCTTTTAATGGATTTGAAAAATAGAGGTCTATTTCACCTTTACACGATTGTTTGGGCATGCTATGCTATTCCAACATTATTTTCCTCTGATATTTTTATTATATTGTTTTATGGTTTTTCTTACATTTCCTCTTATTTGTGAGAAGCCTAATGTTACTCTGATTTCTGATTCTATTATAGGTACAATGTCTTTCCTCTCTTTGGAAGCTTTTAGGATTTCTTTCTTTCACTTTTTTTTAATCTAAATTTTTTACTGAAATATGACCAGGTTTTTAAAAATGTTTGTTTTGTTCATTTTGATATGCTTTTAGGCTTTTTAATCTGTAGACTTGTCTTTACAGATCTGGAAAATCCTTGGCT